>APFE031691658.1:50777-74675 GCA_000404065.3 Pinus taeda | reverse complement strand
TAATTTAAACTAATAAATATATAAATCTAACCTAATGTTACAAGGATGATTAAGATAGAAGGAACTTAGGAGAAGAAGGAAGGAAGCGGCTAGGAAGACAGGGCTGGGATCCAACAGCTGCTGATCTTCCAGCCGTCATCCCTATTAAGATTTTTAGGCCTTTTTTCAATCTCCAGGGCCTCTCTAAACTTCCGATGGTGAAACTGCCCAACCTTTGCAATGACGCGCGCTTCTTCAATACAGACATGATGTTTAGTCTTCTCGGCATGCTCTGCAAGGGCCGAGGACTTGGCTCTTCCATGCCTTAAGTCTGCGGAATGCTTGTTAATCCTTTGATTAATAGATCGACCAGTCTCACCAATATATGGTGTCCCACAGGAACATGGAATAACATAGATGCCCTTCATGTCTTTCGGATCGATAGGAACTTTCACCGACCTCAGGGAGCCACGGATTGTATTAAGAGGCCTAAAGGTAGCGGGAACCTTATGCTTCTTAAGAACCCTGGCAATCCTGTCAGTGGTTCCTTGGATGTAAGGCAGGTGAACCCCTGTGACCCGATCATTCGGATCTTTAGGAGCTGAGGGCTCTTTCCGTGCTCTGAGGAAGGCTTTTTGTCCTAGGTGTCTACTGTAACCATTTTTCACAAAGACATCAAGGAGATGGGCCTTCTCCTTTTCCAAGCTCTTTTCATCGGAAATTCTTACAGCACGGGTAGCAAGCATGCTGAGAACCCCTAACTTCTGAGCCGGGAAATGAGCCTCCTCTCGTCTCTTACCAAAGCTATGGAAAAGATTTGTGGATGACACGGGTGTTGTTTGGTCTCATGGTCCTGATAATTTAGATATGTTCTTCAGTCATCTTAATAATCAGTCTGCCGCCATAAAATTCACTATGGAAAAGGAAGTCGATGGATCTCTTCCGTTCCTAGATGTTCTCATCTCGAAGAATGAGGATGGTTCCTTTTCTCACCAGGTTTTTCGGAAGAAAACACATACGGATCAATATCTGCATGCTTCCTCCCATCATTTCCCGGCTCAGAAGTTAGGGGTTCTCAGCACGCTTGCTACCCGTGCTGTAAGAATTTCCGATGAAAAGAGCTTGGAAAAGGAGAAGGCCCATCTCCTTGATGTCTTTGTGAAAAATGGTTACAGTAGACACCTAGGACAAAAAGCCTTCCTCAGAGCACGGAAAGAGCCCTCAGCTCCTAAAGATCCGAATGATCGGGTCACAGGGGTTCACCTGCCTTACATCCAAGGAACCACTGACAGGATTGCCAGGGTTCTTAAGAAGCATAAGGTTCCCGCTACCTTTAGGCCTCTTAATACAATCCGTGGCTCCCTGAGGTCGGTGAAAGATCCTATCGATCCGAAAGACATGAAGGGCGTCTATGTTATTCCATGTTCCTGTGGGACACCATATATTGGTGAGACTGGTCGATCTATTAATCAAAGGATTAACGAGCATTCCGCAGACTTAAGGCATGGAAGAGCCAAGTCCTCGGCCCTTGCAGAGCATGCCGAGAAGACTAAACATCATGTCTGTATTGAAGAAGTGCGCGTCATTGCAAAGGTTGGGCAGTTTCACCATCGGAAGTTTAGAGAGGCCCTGGAGATTGAAAAAAGGCCTAAAAATCTTAATAGGGATGACGGCTGGAAGATCAGCAGCTGTTGGATCCCAGCCCTGTCTTCCTAGCCGCTTCCTTCTTCTCCTAAGTTCCTTCTATCTTAATCATCCTAGTAACATTAGGTTAGATTTATATATTTATTAGTTTAAATTAATTAATTAATATATATATTTATATATAATATATATATATATATATTTAATGAAAATAAATAAATAAATTTTAAAACTAAACCCTAAAGATTCCGTTTATAGACTTACATTGTAATTTTATTTGGTTATGTATTTATTTTTATTTTTCCATAAAATGTATTAAATTTAAATAAATAAATGATTTTTTAAATAAATTATGATTAATTATTAATTTTTTATTATTTAAATTAATTAATATATATATATAATATATATATATTATATATATATATATATATATTATATATATATTTTAATTATTATTTTGAGTACATTAATCTTAGATTTATTAAAAGAAATATAATTAAATATAAAGAATTAAATTCTTTTATAGATTTGTATTTAATTAATAATTTTATTTAAATTTATATAATTAATTTTAAATAAATAAATGGATAAATAAAATTATGGTTATTATTATTAAATTTTTATATTATATATAATATATATTTATATATATATATATTATTATATATAATATATATATATAATTTAAGTAAATTAATCCGTGTTTTTAGTTTATTACTTTATGTTACCCAATTTTATATTTTTTTCATTAAAATATTTATATATATAGAATTTAAATAACATTAAATAATTTAATGTATATATGAATTTAAATAAATTTAAATATATTATTATTGTTACTATTAATTTATTTATACTAATAATATATATATTTATTAATAAATTAATTTTTTGAGAGACTTACCAGGAATTTATTTTATATCTTTTTACCTAATTTAACTTAATTTCATAAAATAAATTATTTATTAATATAATAATATTAATATTAATATTAAAATAAATTATTGAATTAAATTCTAAACTAACCATGAATTTATTTTATATAATTTTACCAGATTTAACTTTTTTCCATAAAATAAATTATAAATTATTAATAATAATATTATAATATTAACATTATTAAATTTAATTTTTGACCTGGGTTCTTTAGTCAAATTAGCCGTTAATTAGCCGTTGGAATCTCTGCTCAGTCTATTTAACATGCCATGCTAGATCTGGTTTTTCAACTTGTCCTAACGATGAACCACACTGGTTGGTTCGAAACGCGTCGACAAATGGTTTTTTATGTGATTTTGCCGAAATTACTTACATTCTTCTGCTACTTGGTACATGGAATAATGCACTTCATGTTTCATTCTCTATTATGATGTTTCAAATATTGTTTATATATGAATATTTTAGTAATTCAAAATCTTGATTATTATCATTTAAACTTATTAAGTATTAAAATTAGGTGATGTTTAAACATAGTAATGATTAATATTGATTAAGCATTTAACTTGTTTAAGAATTAAAATTTAAAATTTGAATAGTATTTTTTTTTAGAAATGTCAGATGAAGAAATGAGCAAGCATACCTTGAAAACACCTCACTCTCGTGGTTCACGTGAGAGAAAAATGAATATAAACGACAACGATATCAAAAGAATAAATATGAAATAAATGCGCGAAGAAGAGAAACATATAAGCAAAAGAAAATAACTTCAATCAATTACTAGAATGATGAACTCATAAATCGTAAGTAACGAAACTTGGGTGGTATCATGGAAAGAACATTTCCCTCAAATGTTCATTTTTTTTGACTGTTATACATCTCCAATTTTTTCCACTATTCCAAACTTTCCTAACAATAGTTTTATTTGGGAAATTTGTGTATACAAAGAGAGCCTTCATAGAAGTGAGAACCGTGAGTGCTTTTCAAATGATGGAAGAGATGGAATAATGGAATACAGGCAGAATGATGTGATTCAATAATTAGCAACATTTGATTTTTTGTTGATAGTAATATGCTTACTGAGATGGGTTACAATTTGCAGCATTTTTTTTCCAATGTGGGACATTGGGATCTAACATTCCTCCACACAACTATATAGTCAATATCATTAGTCCTATAGAATCTATGCATACTTTCTCTCTTAGAACAACACAACTATTTTAAGTATATTTTTTTTCATAGGATTTATGCATTTGAATGTATTATATTTATTATTCTATGCATATTTTATTTTATCCTTTTTTTGCAAAACAATATTCCAATGAATATTGCTCAAGAAATAAAATCACAACAAGGAAAAACTTTATCCCTTCCTGAGGTTCAACCTAGACCATCTACTTGGAAAATTTCAATAAATTGTGAATATGATAAACTCATTAATCGTAAGTATTAAAACTTGGGTGATATCATGGGAAGAACATTTCCTTCAAATGTTCGTTTTCCTAGATGTTGTACATCTCCAAATTTTTCCACTATTCCACTCTTTCCCAGCAACAATATTATTTGGGAACATTATGTTTACATAGATAACCTTGATAGAAGCGATAACCGTGAGTCCTCTAGAATTGAAGGAAGAGGTGAAATAATGGAAGATAGGCACAATGTTGCCATTCAACAATTAGGAGCATATGGCTTTTTTGCAGATAGTAATATGCTTGCTGAGATGGTTGACAATTTGAAACATTTTGTTGCCAATGTGGGATCTAGCATTTCTCGACATAACTCTATAGACAATATCATCAGTCCTACATAATCTATGAATACTTTCTCTCTTGGAAAAACAGAGGCACTTCAAGTATATTTCTTTTCATAGGCTTTATATATTTGAATGTATTTTATTTATTATTTTATTCATCTTTTATTATTTTCCTTTTTTGCATAACAATATTCCAATGAATATTGCTCGAGAAATAAATTCACAACCAAGAAAAACTTTATCCCTTCCTCAAGTTCAACCTAGACCATCTATTTGGCAAGAAAATGTATATGTTTTCTATCTTTAATTTACTATTCACTTCAATAATTTGACTTGTCATTTTTTTCATGTGTCATTTTAACATTATCATTTATATTTTCCTGTAAGCAGAACATAGCTGGATGCACCCATTTACAATAATGAATTCCCACCATTTTATGCAAACAAATATTCAAATTAACAATCCCATTTGACAAGCTGCTTCACATCATTGTCAACCTAGATTTCTCATTGATAGAGAAAATGAAAATGGTTCTCTTCATTTTAGCAGAGAGATGATTGAAGTTCATAAAAAATTTCTGTGCAAGATTGATAATGTATCTATTTTCCAAATGTGCCAAGTATGTAATGAATGTTATCCCGGTATACAAGTTGTTAGATGGCATGAAGGGCCTATTTGTACAATATGTAATAGTGAGAGAGGCTCCCATCGTTTCTCTCGTTTCAACAAATTGGATCCTAGTGAACAACCTAATCTTTCAAGAGTTCTAACCCAAGTTGAAGAGATGCTAATAACACAAGTTAATCTGATATTGAGAGTGACACATGCTCGTGGTGAGAAATATAAATATAGTGGGAACACGATTAGTTTTCCATCATATATATCTTTAGTTGCAAAGAAGCTTCCACAACATGTTGAACACCTTGATTTTGTAATTGTAAGATGTGGTGTCCACTCCAGATATTATGAGAATTTTATGTCAAAAGACAACATGTGAATGGATGCATTTTTTTTACAAAATTTAGATGGATAAATATTATAAGGATGTTGAAATTGATATGGATTCAGTTGTTTCTCTCCTAGAAAGACCAAATGACGTGTCTAGCATGCTACAATATGTTGATAGTGATATTGATGAAACATGGATAGTTGATGAAGAGATTGAAAGCTTGGGCCCTAATTGTTTTCACTCTCATCCATCTTATTTTGTTTCTCTCTTGCCGAACAAATGGAGGGAAGTGGATCAAATAAGAAGATTAATTGAAAATGGAGATTCTACACCTGATGAACCTTTGGATTGGCCATATATTGGTTTATCTCCCATCAATGAATATAAAACAAAATGGTTGTTAGACATATAATTCCCCACTCTATTTCCCACTGGTGATGTTGATTGGTTGCATGCACCTATTTGTAACCTTGAAATGCATGAATACGGTTTACATCTATTTAGATATTTTGATCAAATATTTGGAAGCCATCGTCAGATTCGATATTTCTTGTTTTACATGATTATGCGCCATCACAACAAAGGAACAAATTCCTTCTTTTTGAAAAATAATATTCATGAAAATGCACTTACAACTATTCAAGATTTGTGTCAACAACTCAATAATTTACTAATAATAAATTAGTTGAGAAATTAATTCATTTTGGTTCTTCTCTTAGGGGTATGAGGGCATATTGGACAAAGCGTCATTTTGAACTCATTGACATGATTACCTAGTTGGGTTTCCCAATTTTTTTTACTTTCAGTACAGTTGACACAAAGTGGCTTGACTTACATAGTCTTATGCCTTCAAATATGCATTTTCATCCACAAAATCAACATACAAAAAACATTGAAAATATTATTCAGTATCCACATATATTTTCCATTTATCTACACCAAAGATTTAATATATTCAGTGAGTTAGTTCTTCATAAATATCTTGGAGCTAAAGACTTTTGGTATAGGTTCATCCTTGTTCCTTTTCTCCCATTCTTTATAAATTTGGAACAAGAATTTTTTTGTTTTGATTGGTTTATATATCTTAACTACATCTTTATTTTTATTAGGTATGAGTGGAAACATAGAGGTTCAATGCACATCCATAATTTCCTATGGTTTTTAGGTACTATAAATATGGAAACATTGGACTGGTTCAACCCTTCGAATGTCCATGCAACAAAGTACTACTTTGAAAAATATATAATAGCCTATAATCCACGTGACATCCATTTTTGAAATGTGATGATTCCTCAAATTCTAAATGATGATCCATGCCTTTTGAACACTTCACAATTTTTTTCTTTCAATCCTCCTGAAGATTATGAGCATTTGGTGAATTGAGTCTCAAGACATACAAAATGTAGTGTTGATTCTTGTTTACAAAAAAGGGGTCTATCCTTTCATGTCGCTATAATACTCCATGGCAGGTTCGTGATGAGTCTATATTGTTCATAGATTAAAAAGGGAAAAATAAATATGACTCAACACGTAATGATGATCGATTAGATGTTCACAATGTTGATCTTTTAACAATGTGGCGAGAAAATGTTGATTATCAACTAATTATTTCTCGACATGCAATTTTGAAATATATTGCAAAATATGCTTCAAAGGCAAAAAAAAGATTTGAAAGTTATCATGAAATGTTGACGAGGGTTGCTAATGCAAGTGGATGTGAAGCTCCTGCATTGTCTGCATAGAAAAGGTTTCTTGCAGAAATGCTTGTTGCTCATAACATTGGAGAACAAGAAACCTACCATATGTTACTAAAGTTACCTCTTGTTGTATGTAGTTGCAAATTTTTTCCCTGGAATGTTGGGAAGAAAGCATTCCAAAATCTATCAGTTCATATTAATGGAATTTCTTGCCAAAATGGTTTTGTTCAGATATATCAAACCCGACCCCAATTTCTAGAACATTTGTGCTTGATAAAAATAATAATATCATGGATATTTGATGTCAATCATAAGCAATATCCATGGAGACCACGAGATGCACATGCCATTATTCGAGTGTGGCCACAATTTTATGCTATTCCCAATGAGGATTCGTAAGAGTTTGATAAATTTTGTTGTATTGATTTTCTTTTGTACAAGCCATTTCATGAGATTGCTTCATATATAGGACTTCAAGTGAAATTATCATTGAGAATTGGAGGAATTTAAGATGTCATGCATGACATGTTGATCAAGGTTCTTTGTCATATGAAACTAATCAAGAATATGTTTAATCCCTTATTCATCAAGATAATTTTGATCGGCATTCTTAAGAGTGACAAATTCTTTCCCGAATAATTCCTCCAAAAAATGTTAAAATTTATGACCTTGATAATCTTGGTCGAAGGGACTTCGATATTCATTATAATTGGTAGGAAACAATGGTGTCATATGGTACTGTAGAATAAAATATCCATTTTCTAAAAAATTCCCAGACTGTGAGTGTTGTTAATAACATCTTAATTGGGGAGACAATTGTGTCACCATCTTATTTGTTGAAGAAAAAATTAGTTACTGTTGATATCATCTTACGCCATCCCGTGATAACGGAAACCATGATACTATGAAAATGATTATTCAAGGAACAAATGGCACTGGAAATTCTTCTCTTACTCATTGTATTTCTGATTCTCTTTTTGCTTCAGCAAAGGATGATAAAAATCCATTGTTATTGCTCGCTACAACCGGTATAGTTTCTTTTAATATACATGGAAAAACAATACATTGATTTGAAAATTCCTATCAAAGATATGAAACCAATGAATAGCCAATTTTCAAGAATAAATGAGACATATTTGATACATATTTATTGATGAAATGAGCTTTATAGGTCCAAGGTTACTCATAAAGATAGATTCTCATTTGCGAGAAGCCTTCCCTGATAATAAGTCTTCTACTTCCGTGGTAGGTCCATAATTCTTGTGGGTTATATTGGGCAACTACCTCCAATTAAGCATAAACCTTTGTATGAAGGTAAAACAATAGGGAAAGTGTTGTGGAAAAGACTCAACATTGTTGTGACTTTGGATACAAATTTTAGGTAGCAAGGAGATGATCTGAAGAAATCCTCTTTTTGTAATATTTTAACTAATATTAGAAGTGAAGAACCTTTTCTGCATGATTGGGATATTCTCATGTCACGTGTTGACAATTGCTTGCATCGAATGGAAAATAGTTTATTTGATTCTTCAGTTCACTTTTTTTAAACAAATAATTTGGTTATTCTGCCCAGCCAGAAAATGATAAAATCAATGAATTCTCCAATTGCAATATGTGTTGCAGAATGCACCAGAAGAACATAAATAGTTGACAATGATAATGATGTCTTGGAACATGAAGTCTTATTATGTCATGGAAAACATGCCATGTTGAAATGTAATTTGTGGGTTGAATCTGGGTTGGTTAATGGTGTACTTGGATATGTTAAATATATATTCTATATGCTTGGTTCAAATCCCCCTCACCTTATAGTATTCACTATAGTTATTTTTGAAAAGTACACAAATCTTCCACTTGACATAAGTTGTCCAAACATTGTGCCTATAACACCTATTGTTAGAGGAAATCTTAAACAAATACATTTGCAAATGGAATGGTACCTCATTATACACAAATCAAAAGGGATGACTTTACAATGAGCTATTGTAGATATTGGATATAAAGAGAGGCAGGGTTTGACATTTATAGCTATATCAGGAGTGAAATCCATAGATGGTTTATGAATTTGACCACCTTTCTATAACAACCCTAGTAAAAAATTCATGTAAAAAAAAATATAATGCCAAGGTCATGGGACACGTATTCTAAGTTGAGTGTTGGGAAAAACATCCCAGTAGGTGTTCATTTCGATTATTATGGCTAAAGGAAATTGGCAAAGGCAATGGAAAAGGATTTGAAAAGGAAAAGTGGCATTAATTGGTATTTTATTTATGAAAATAAAGGAAATTAGAAGAAAAGGAAGGTGAAAGGTCATAGGTTTCATGTGAGGAGGAAATTGAAGGAAAATAATGGAAAATTGAAGAAATTAAAGGCCTCATTAATTAAAAAGGCTTATGAGGATCAGTTGGTAACCTCTTGTTAGTTTAGTTTTGGAGCTCTCCCTTTCTACTATCTCTCTCTCTCATACTCTTGGACACTTAGAGAATTCTTGGAGCACTCTAGCATTGGATAGGGGAAAGCAAAGGAAGGAAATAGAAGGAAAAATGAATAAAATATCAAGCAAGGAAGAGAAATATAAAGCAACTACAACAGGTTTACTTGCAGGTATCAATTTACATGTGTGATTTCCTTGCTAGGTTTGGCATGCATTGTACATGCATGTGTGTTATTGGTTCTCTTGCTGTCATTGACATGGTTTTTTCGAGGTGTGGCAATGTTTTCTAGCCTTGCCTTGGAATTTAAGGATAGCCATGGTGTGATGGGTTCTCTTGAAGCTGAGTGTGGTGGTATCAGGATTATTCAGAAGGCCTAGGAATCCTAGGATGGGATACGCATTAAATCCTAGATGTGAACACTTCGATTAATCCTAAGAATCCCTTGACCAGTGAATGGCAGGATACACATTAAAGATCAATAGTGAATACCCTTGATTGGGCCTAGGAATAGCTTGATCAGTAATGGCGAGATATAGGGTAAATCCAAAAGGGTGATGATCTCGTAGGGCTAGGAATCCCTTGACTGGTAGTGGTGGGATACATGATAAAGCCGAGAGGTTGAGACAGACAAATTCCTTGCAGTGTAGGTGGAGAAATCCAGTGGCATCCATGCTTGTTTAGGGCCTAGTGATCCGGTGGAGATTACGGTAAATCCTGTCTATATTAATGAGGTTTGAGGTGGTTTGGCCTTGGGAAGCCCTGGTTGGTTTTGTTGTAAGTCCCACATTCATGCTTGGAATATGGCATGGGGGGTGATTGGTTGAAAAAAAAATTGGTTAAGCCAATATATGGTCAGGTGGTTCATGAAAGTCCAAGAGCGGGTTGGCTTATGCATTAATTAATAAGATCTCTTTCTCCTTGGTATTTCATGTGTAAATGTACTGGTTCATATGTGATTCTTATGGCTATTATATCGTTGTTATATTTGTTGGTTATATGCTGGTTATGAGTATGTTTTATGAAAGACTTGATGTATGGGTCTCATCATGTTTTGATTTGCAGATGAATGCACAATGAATATATGACCTAATAGATGATAATGAAACTATTTTGATAAGGAAAAAATTATTCTTTACAAATATCAGATAAGTATGAGACCCCTATGCTCATATATGTCGTTATGACCTATAGATTACATATTTATGACATGTTTGATGAACTTCCTATCATGGCTAGTAAGGGTTATTTCAAGTACTTGCACCAATGATTGTATTAGTAGCCTTATTCCATTGTTATTTATCATTTCTGAAAGTTTCATGATGTTCTGGGCAGTGGCCTGAGCCTTGGCCCTGAAATAGTGGCACAGAATTTGGGGTCACTGGCTCAGAAATGGCTGAAAAAGTCCACAGTCACTGACATGATTTGTTGGGGGAGTGACTGGAAGGCCTCAATCGCATGCATGTCTTTTCATGGGAGAAAATAAGGGTCCAAATTAGTGAAATCTCATGTTATATTAGGGGTTGGTCATCTAGAAGGGTTGATTGGCTTCTAAAGGTTCTATAGCATGTGTGGAAGGTCACAATGGTGATGTTTTATTGGTTCAACTTCCTTAAATGTACATGGGGATTTGAGTCACATCATAGTAGCCTCTCATTACATGTTTACCCCAACGGACCAGCTAACTTGGGTAAATTTGGGAGAAGGGTGTTACAAAGTGGTATCATAGCGGGTTTTGTTCTCTTTGGGTGGTGTCTAGTTTCCATCCTCTTTGGGTGATATCTAATACTACCTTGTGACAGTATGTTAGAGATGAATTGTGAGAGTCATTGTTGCAGCTTGTGTCATCATGATGTTGATGTGTTGGTTGAGATAGAGTATGAGATGCAGACCATCAGAGTGAAGTTACGGAACTAGAATTCAGGGTAAGAGTAGATCGTCATACAAGTTTAAATGTTTGGCCTGCAGGTATGTGGTTGTTAGGTCCCTATACTATGAGTGTAACCCCTTATTGCTATTAGTACAACCCCCTTATTATATTTTTGTGCCCATGTAGTCCCTATATTGTTATTATTGTGCCCCATAGAAGCCCACTATTGTTATTATTGTGCCCTTACATTATTATTGTTATGTCGGCTTTGATTATATTATGACCCCTTAGACTCCTATATATAAAAAGGAGGTCTTGTCATTTGTATCATCCAATAATTTTTCATTTGTGTAATGTAAAGGAGGTTCCCCCTTGAAGAGGTTGAATTCTAAAGCATTTATCTCTCTTTTCTATCTTTTTGCGAGCTAGTTTCATAACATTTGGTATCAGAGGTTGGATTCTAGGGTTTCGCTGCTCCAAATAGGTCATCTTGGCATTTTCTGTATAACATTTTTTCTGCAATGTTTCAGAAGCTAAAAAAAACCCATTTGAGACAACATCCCCCTGAACCTCGGGTCCAAATTTAATATCTTGTATCGCTATATTTTCGGAGATATGATCTAAGTAAGTTAGGGTTTTTGCAAGCTCCAAATTTCCATCTCAAAGAGGTCATCATGAAATTTTTGCTATAATTGTTTTTCTACAACGTTTCAGACTCTGAAATTAAAACCCCTTTGAGATGAAAATGTAGTGAAGCTTGGGCTCGAATTTTAGATCTTGTTTTGTTATATTTTTGGAGATATAGTCCAAGGAAATTAGGGTTTTGGCAGGATCCCGAATTACATCCCAAATAGGTGACCTTGGGAAAATCATCATAACTGTCTCTTTGAGCATCAGATTGAAATTGCGTAAGAATTTATAGAAAGCAGACAGACTGTAGTTTTATGTGTATTGATTTCAGGTCCTAAGGTTGAAACAGTGACATGTGGAACTTCGTAAAAGTTCACTCTACCGAACCAGTCTATAATCAGGTCATCGTGGGTGATTTGACATAACTCTTCCTTACCAAATCCAATCTGGATCAGACTTGTAGGGTTTGAAAGAGGACTCACAGGGATACTGCAAGATGCAATTTAGAACTTGGAGATCTAAAATTACAGAGTTACAATCGTTTCAAGATCAAGCTCCTAAAATCAAGAAAAGGCGATATGAGGAAGTTTGATGGCAAGGATCCGTTAAATTGGATACTATAGATGGAGTAATATTTTGATCTACATGAGGTGCAACTGTTACAAAAGGTACGTATTGCATCATTATATTTAGAACCAAATAAATTTTTATGGTATGAAGGGCTTTGTTCTCGTAAACCACTTGTCACGTGGTTAATTTTCACGGAGGAAATGATAAAACATTATGAGGATACAAAGAGAAACATCTTCTTTAGCTAATTGATAAATCTCCAACAAAAGGGTTCAATGGTAGAGCACATTGAGGAATTTCAAAAATCGAATATAAGGGTAAATGATATTCTAGAGAAGCAAAGGATTGATGTCTTCATAGGGACTTTAAAGGATAACATTAAACATGAGGTTCGTCTTTGAGAACCCGATTCATTGGAGAAGGCATTCAGGTTGGCAAGAAAAATTGAAAGTGAAATTATGGAAACAAGGAATCCCACCACTCACGACTATAACTATGGAAGTGTTTTTTCCCCTAGCCTTCCACAACCTATAAGGTTTACACCACAACAATTGGAAGAAAAAAGAGAAAAAGGGTTTTGTTACAATTGTGATAGAAAATACACTAAAGGTCATAAGGGTGCTGAGAAGAAATTATTTTACATAGATTATGAAGAGGAGGAAGAAAAAGATCAAGAAACATCAAAAGAAGAGGATATACACCAGGAACCAACCCCAAAGAAAGAAGAAATGATCTTGACCATATCTTGTAAAGCTTTGGCATTAATTACCACTCCTCAAACTCTCAAGATAGAAGGATATATCAAGAAGAAAAAGGTTCAAGAAGTGAAAGATCACATCAAGAAAGAAGAAATGAACCTGATCATATCTTGCAATGTAATGGCTGGAATTACCACTCCTCAACTATCAAGATAGAAGGACATATCAAGAAGAAAAATTTTTAAGAAGTGAAAGATCACATCGAGCATTAAGAAATGAATCTGACCATATCTTGTAATGCATTGGAAGAAATTACCACTCCTCAAAATCTCAAGATAGAAGGACATATCAAGAAAAAAAAGATTCGAGCAGTGAAAGATCACATCGAGCATCAACAACAAGTTCTCCAACTTTTAAAGGATAACGCCACTTTGGTGCAGAATCAAATGAAACAACAGGAAGATCAACATCGCAGTGAAAGAAGTTTTGATGTAGGTGATTGGGTATTTTTATGGCTACATCTCAAGCAAGCTATTTATGAGAAGGAAATGTTCGCAATACTACGTGCACTTAAGAAATGACAACCTTACCTAATGGGAAGACACTTCAAGGTAAAAATGGATCATGATAGTCTTAAATACTTTTTAGAACAAAGATTATCTTTAGAAAAACATAAAAAATGGGTCACAACTATGTTGGGTTATGACTTTGAAACCATCTACAGAAAAGAGAATCAAAATGTTGTTGCAGATGCACTCTCAAGAAAGGATGGGGATGTGGAAGCATTGTTTTGTGCTATTTCTATTATCCAACCAGATTGGATAAACAAAGCCAGGGATGAATGGAAGAAGGATGAAGAATTATGGCCCCTCATTCAAAAGTTGTAGAAGATCCTAGTTCAAACAATATTGCCAGAACTTGATGAGGAAGGAAAAATCATATTGGAACCTGGAGTAGTCATAGAAACAAGAACCTGACAACTACGAAATCGATCAATTCCAGAGTATCTCATCAAGTGGAATAACTTACCCTCTGAAGATTCCACATGGGAGGATAAGAATTTTATACAGAATCATCAATAACTACTGAAGCGTTGAATACAACACTTTTTGAAGGAGAGGGGCATGTTAGGTCCCTATACTACTAGTGTAACCCCTTATTGTTATTAGTACAACCCCCTTATTATATTTTTGTGCCCATATATTCCCCATATTATTATTATTGTGCCCCATAGAAGCCCACTATTGTTATTATTGTGCCCTTACATTATTATTGTTATGTTGGCTCTGATTATATTATGACCCCTTAGACTCCTATATATAGAAAGGAGGTCTTGCCATTTGTATCATCCAAGAATTATTCATTTGTGTAATGTAAAGGAGGTTTCTCTCTCGAAGAGGCTGAATTCTAAGGCGTTTATCTCTCTTTTCTATCTTTTTGTGATTTGGTTTCATAACAATGGTTAATGGTTTCTATAAGCATTAGGGTCACTTATACACTTGTCATTATATTGATGTTATGGTTACATGTATGATAAATTCTAGTTGACCAGTGTAGTCATATACATATCTGTTGGATAATCATGAATGATAGTAATTTGTTGCTATATGCATTGTGGTCATATGCATGATGTTTATGGTCATTGTACTTAAGATTTTTATGTTACATGTATCATTCTAATTTGGATTGGTCTAGACAGATGATTGTGGTTATGACATCCACATATGATTCAACCTATTTGTGATATTATGTTGCATTAATATAAACCGACTCTGTATATGTGATTGTTATGCATGAATGAAACTTGTTTATGAGTTTATGATGTGAACGTGTTATTTGGTTACTGTTTTGGATATCATGACCTTATTTATGTTTGAGTTGATGTGTTGTGAAGTCATATCATCCTAATCTAGATTGATTGTGTAGAGAAGGTAGCCTCCCCTGAGATACATTAAGGTATGAGTTTTCTTATGTTGTCTATTTGGTGTTTGAATGTTTGATTATGTTGTTTATTTGGTGTTTGAGTTTTTGGTGTCTATTATGTCATTTATCTATTGCTTGAATGTTTTATCAATTTCATGCTATGAGTATGTGTTTGTAAGATTTCATGAAGGGATGATCTTGTTTCAAGATGGTTGTACTAACACATTATGCACCGAGACAACTGATATATACTTGAGTGTCAATAGGTGATAGTTGTAGCATTATGTCTTATGACTTTTAGTTGATTATGGCATGGTTGTTGGTATTGGTAAAGGTCAATTTCAATTAATAGACATTGTGTTTTGATCCTTAGAACATGTGGCTAACATGTGTGAGTAGTTGCAAGGAAACATGCTTGGTATTAACAAGACAAGGTAATATTTGATGTGTTTATATAACTAATGGTTGGGTGATGTGACTATACATAGTAAGACTCGATTGCAACAAGTTAAGGAACTGATGCATTGTTATGTTTATTTATGCATTGATAGTTATGTGTGCGTGTGGTGGTATGATGTAGGGAATTGCATGGAAAAAGCGACTTCCATGAAATATTGAAGAAGGCTCGGGTTGATTTTTTCCTTGGAAGCACTAGGAAGCCATGGGATTGAGTCATGGTGTTTGTTATTAGTCTTGTGCTTTCCTTATTTTTTGATTTATTTGCACTTGATTTATGGTTTGTTTATGTCTAGTGTATGGCCATACCAATTTATCTGTGGTGTCATATTGTATTGGTTTTAATGGGTTCTTCTTGTTTGTCACGTTCTTTCCTTTCATGTTTTAGGGGTTTTGGGAATTGGATGAGAAAAGAGGAAAGTTAGTGGGGCTTGGGGAGAGCCTAATGAAGCCCAACAGGTAAGGTAAGACATAGATGAAGCTTGGTGCATGTGTAAGGGAATCTGAAGGCAAGAGTATGACAATTGGTTGAGTTGGCTGGGTCCATTGGGATAAATGGACGATAGAAGAGTAGCCATGAAAAGGGTAATCAATTAAGGTAAAGTGAATGGCCTTGTGGTGTCATATGCCTTGGCTAAGTTGGGAATTATTATTCTCAATTTTGTGCATCATTGTGAACAGATAAAGGAAGTTAT
The DNA here is from genome assembly GCA_000404065.3 of Pinus taeda. Taxonomy (NCBI): domain Eukaryota; kingdom Viridiplantae; phylum Streptophyta; class Pinopsida; order Pinales; family Pinaceae; genus Pinus; species Pinus taeda. The sequence goes on along the minus strand of APFE031691658.1, from coordinate 58,439 downwards.
CTTAACCTAAACCTTATGATATCTGGTAGTTATGTTGTGATCATGATTATGCTATTGCATATATATGTATACATTTATGTATGTATGTATTTCATGTCTGACTGGGTCGTCATGGATCATGATTGTTTTTATGCTAATGTTTCTATGTATATATGTATGTATGTATGTATGTATGTCATTGTCTGACATGATCATGATTTCTTTATGTTAATATCTATCTATCTATCTATATATATATGTCAATGTTTGATAGGGATGTTAGGGATTATTCTTGTGGAGGAATGATTTCTTATGTGGGTGAATGCCATGAAATATGTTCCTAGTCTTATGGGGAATCAAGTATGAAGAGTAGCCTTAACAAATTTATGAGGTCAGTATCATGTGGATATGAGTTGATATTATGTGTTTATACTATGTCTATGTTTATGTTATGGACAGATAATGCTGAGAGATACATCAGTGGAATGAAAAAAACATGATCAATGACATGCTAGGATAAGCATGGATGGCCGAGAGACATTGGAAGCAAGGTTGCTTGTTAGAGTCAGTGTGTGGTCTATGTATATGCAGTACTATTGTTGTATATATGTTGTACATGTGACTTTGTGTGCATGCATTGCTATGTACATATGGTATTGTGTACATGTTCTTTATGCAATGCTATGTATAGATGGTGTTGCATACATTTTGTTTATGTAGTGCTGTGAACATATACAGTGTTGTGTAGCTACAACATGTTTAATTGAAGGTATCGAGTTGCATGTGTGATTTCCCTTCTAGATTTGGCATGCATGGTACATGCATGTGTGTTCTTGGTTCTCTTGTTTTCATTGGCATGGGTTTTTCCATGTGTGACATTTTTCTTCAGCCTTGCCTTGCCATTTCTGGATAACCAATGGTGTGTTGGGTTCTCTTGTATTTTGTTGACTTAGATTTTCAGATGAATTTAAAGCTGAGTGGGGTGGTCTCAGGATTATTCACAAGGCCTCGGAATCTTGAGATGGGATACACAGTAAAGCCTATATGTGAACACTTCGATTGAGATTAGGAATCCCTTGACTGGTGAATGGAGGGATACATGGTACAGCTCAATAGTGAATACCCTCGATTGGGCCTAGGAATCCCTTAACCACTAATAGTGGGATGCACAATAAAGCCCACAGGGTGGTGACCTCATAGGCCTAGGAATATCTTAATTGGTAATGGTAGCATACATGGTAAATCCGAGAGGTTGAGGTGGACAAATTCGTCATGTTGTAGGTAGACAAATCTGGTGGCATCCATTCTTATTTAGGGCATAATGATTTGATGAGGATTGTGGTAAAGCCTGGTTCTATTGATGTGGGTTTAGGTGGTTTGGCCTTAGGAAGCCCTGGTTGGTTTTGTTGTAAGTACCACATTCATGCTTGGAATATGGCATAGGGGTGATTGGTTGAAAGAAAAATTTGGTTCAGTCAATCTATAGCCGGGTGGTTCATGGAAGTCCTAGACCGAGTTGGCTTATGCATTCACTAATAAGAGCTCTTTCTCCTTGGTATTTCATGTGTAAATGTACTAGATCATATGCGATTCTTATGGATATTATATCCTTGTTATTTCTGTTGGTTATATGTTGGTTATGAGTATGTTTTATGACAAACTTGACGTATGGATTTCATCATGTTTTGATTTGAAAATGAATGTATAATGAATATATGACCGAATAGATGATAATGCAACTATTGTGATAAGGTGACAATGATTCTTTACTAATCTCATATAAGTATGAGACCCCTGTGCTCAAATATGTTGTTATGAGATATAAATTACATATATCTGACATGATTTACGAAATGCATGTCATGACTAGTAGGTGTCATATCAAGTACTTGTACTAATGATTGCATTAATATCCTTATTATTATTATTTATCATTTTTAAATGTTTCATGGAGTTTTGGGAAGCATCTTGAGCCCTAGCCCTGAAAAATTGGTACAAAATCTGAGGTTGATGGCTCAGAACTGGATGAAAAAGTCCACAGTCGATGGCATGCCTTGATGTGGGAGTGAGTAGAAGGCCTCATTCGCATGCGTGGTTTTTCATGGGAGTGACTGAGGGTCCATATCAGTGAAATGCCAAGTTGTCTCAGGGGTTAGTCACCTGGAAGGGTTGATTGGCTCCTGAATGTTCTATAGCATGTGGGGAAGGTCTTAATGGTTTAATGGTGATGTTTTGTTAGTTACACTTCCTTAACTGTACATGGGGAGTTGAATCAAATCATATTAGCCTCTCGTCACATATTTACCCTAGCAGACCGGTTAACTTGGGTAAATGTGAGAGGAGGGTGTTACACTTTCTCTATTCAATGCTATGCCAAAATGAAAAACAACACATATGTTACACTTAGGAATAAAGACGAGCAAAAATTAAACTCCATATCATAGTAACATATATATGTTCAATAGATTTTAGTGGTTTATCATAGTTTTCAAATTATATGAATACTTTTTAATATTTGTTGTTATAACTTCCAATAATTTCTATAGATATCAATAAATCTATATTTTCTAATATAAAGAGATAAATATTTTTTGAAATAAAATTCTACTTTTGTTTTTAACCTTTGTACTATTGATTACTTTCCTCTTCATATGTTTATGTTAAAAGCTATATATGAATGACGTGGATATTTTATGGTTGCGTTTTTATTAAATTCCAATGTTACCGATTGAATTTTACTTATTGTTCCATGTTACAACCTTATGATTTAATTACATTAAATTTGTGTTTGAATTCGATATGTGGTTATATTATCTTTGTATTCTAAATGGAAATAAATCACATTTGAATGTCTTGATAGATGGAGAGAATGCATTTATTTTATTCAATAATTGTATTGAATATATGATTGCATTTTGTTTCATTGAAGTTATCATATGAAGGACATATATCCATTTGATAAAAAAAATTGATCTTCACACGGTGATAATGACAATTTCAAAATGTTTATTTAAGACAATAAGATATTAATAAACTTGAATATTAATTATAATAATATTGTGACATTGAAATAGTATATGAATCTATGCAATGTTGTAATATGTTAGTAACTCTTGGTATGTTATATTAGATTGCAATTTATGCAATTTAATCCCTTGGGTTTATTAATCATTTTTATTTTTAATATGAATCCCTTGGGGTTTTAATGTTCATACTACCTTCATTTTGTTGATGCCTTGTGTTTATAGTATTAATCCTAAAGGTTTATAATACTAACACTGAGGGTTTATAATATCAATTCATTGGTTTTATAATATTAATAATTCCTTTAGTTTATTAATACATTGGGTTTATAATATTAATCCCTTTGGTTTATTGATCCATCACACTTATAATATTGATAATCCTTTGGGTTTGTTAATCCCTTCCATTTATAAAATTAATCTGAAGGGTTTTTGATATTTATCCCTTAGGTTTATAATTTTTGTTTCCTCATATGTATATTAATATATTAGCTTTTATAATGTTAGGGTTTATGGTATTATTCTTGGGTTATGTATATTAATATTAGGGTTTATAATATTAACCTTGGGGTTTAATATTAATCCTAGGGTTTTTAATATTAGTCCATTGGTAATAATATTAATCTCTCATATGTATAAATAATATGTTATAATTTATAACATAGGATTTATCATATATATATATATATATAATATATATATAAATATATAATATATATTATTATATATAATATTATATATTATTTTTAATTTTTTAATTTATTTAATTTAGGTTGTTATTCATAGGTTTTTAGCATTAACCCTTGGGTTTATTATCCATTTGGGTTTATAATATTAGTAGCAAGGGTTTATAATATCTATCCTTTGGATTTTAAATATTATCGTACGATTTATAATCCCTTGGGTTCAAAATATCAATAGTCCCTTCAGTTTATAATATTAATTGGTAATTATGTATAAATATATATAATTTTATAATCTTAGGTTTATATATTAATCTTGGTTTGATATATTAACCCAGAGTTTTATATAATATTAATCCTAGGTTTTAATATTAATATTTGGGTTTACTATATTGATCCGTTGAGTTTATAATCCCTTTGGTCTAATATTTATCCCTTCGTTTTATAATATTAATTCCTTGGGTTTATAATATTAATGCTAATTGGTTGCATACATGTATTTGTAATGTTGTAATGCATATGTATGATTTCATCTACTCAGATACTTTGACCATTGATTTCAAAGTCATCCTCGGTTTCTACATTTGTTCCTGAATATGTTTTTCCATCATTGTAGCCAAGGAAATGATTCCTTGCTTTTGAAACCAAGTATTCATGAAAATGCACTTACAACTATTAAAGATTTGTGTCAACATCTTGATTATTTACATTACAATGTAATTTATTCAAAGTTGCATTGTTGTGTTAGAAAAATAGAGTTTAATATTAAGGTTTATAATGTTGGTTTTAATATTAGAGTTTATAATATTGGGTTCAATATTAGGGTTTAAATATTGGGTTTAATTTTAGGGTTTATAATATTGGTTTTATAATTTTAGGGTTTATAACGTTTGGTATAACATTAACGTTTAATGTTGTGGAATTTGAATGGTGAGAAATCTATCGAATGTCACATTGTGACAAACATTGTCACAATGTGACAAGCAATATGCATATCATTGCTAGAACACTACATTACATTGCAATTTTTTTGCAGCGTCACATTGTGACACTACAATGGGGCTTTTTATTGTGACATTAGAATCATTGAAAATCAATCCAACATTTCATTATGACAAACATTCTCACAAGATAACAATCAATTTGATATTCATTGTTGCATTGCTACATTACATGATAATTTACTCAATGTCCCCTCTCAACATTACGAAATTAGGGTTTAAAATTGAGGTTTTTATTATTGGGTTTCATATTGGGTTTATGAAACCCAATATGAAATAGCTTGGGTTGCATTGCCACATTACAATATTGGGATTTAATATTAGGGTTTATAATGCTAAATTAAATATTAGGGTTTATGATATTTGGTTTAATATTATGCAGGTAAAATTTTAGGGGCTAATATTTGTAGGTGGGATAATTTTCCATGATTTTTCCAAAAAAAATATTTGTTAATTTCCATTTTTTTTCTAAAATGATTTGCCCAAATTTTATAGTACACCATTATTTTAGCTTAAAAATCGTCAAAATATTATATCGTCTAATATAAAATCATTGGAAATCTAAATATTTCTACAAAAATATCAGCACAAATTTTACAATGTGCATATTAAGGACTAGTAAGATTCACCGAGGTTTCTAAACTTTAAGATAAACTTCCATCCTTAAAATTTTCCCTGATATTATGGTTATAAAATTGGCTTTAATGTTAGGGTTTATAATATTGGTTTTATATTACTAAGGTTTATAATATGTGGTATAACATTTGGGTTAAAGGTTGTGAAGTTTGAATGCTACAAAAATCTATCCAACATTGCATTGTGACAAACATTGTCACAATGTGACAAGCAATATGAAAATCATTGTTACAACCTTACATTACATTGCAATTTTTTCAACGTCACTTTGTGACACTATAATAGAGCTTCATAGCGTGATGTTTGCATGGTAGAAAAATTAATCCAACATTGAATAGTGATATATATTGTCGCAAGATGGCAATTGATTGGATACTCATTGTTGAAATGGTACATTACATTGCAATTTATTCAACGTTGCCTCTCCACATTACAAAATTAGGGTTTATTAATTCCTTGTGTTTATAATATTAGTCCCTTAGGTTTACAATATTAATCCCTAGGGTTTATAATATTAGTCCCTTGGATTTTTAATTCCGTGGGTTTATAATATTAATCAATTGGGTTTATATTATTAACCCCTTTGGTTTATAATATTAATAATTCAATTGGTTCATTAATTGCTTGGGTTTATAATATTAATCCCTTGGGTTTGTTTTTCCCTTAGGTTTATAATATTAATCTATTGGGTTTTTAATCCCTTTGGTTTATAATATTAATCTCTTGGGTTTATTAATCCCTTGCGTTTTCAATCTTTTGGGTTTATAATATTGTTTATTCCTTCTATTTATTAATACCTTGGGTTTTGTATCCCTTTGGTTTTTAATATGAATAATCCCTCGGGTTTATAATATTCATCCCTTGGGTTTATTGATCCCTTAGGTTTATAATATCAATCCAATGCATTTATAATATTCATCCCTTTATGAATAATATAATAGATTGGGTTTATAATCCCTTGGTTTTATAATATTGATTCGTTTACAAACAATATAATTACTTTGGTTTATAATCCCTCAGGTTTATAAATCCATAGAGTTTATAAAATTAATCCCTAGGGTTTATAATATTAATACCTTAGGTTTATTGATTGCTTGTATTTATAATCCATAAGGTTTATAATATTAATACCCATGTTTTTAATATTAATAATTCATTAGGTTTATCAATCCCTTGGGTTTGTGATTTTAATCCCTTAGGTTTTTCATTTGTTTTGTTTTTAATATGAATAATCCCCTATCACAATGTTACAATAAATTTCAGTTTATTCAATATTGGCACTCCTATTACAAAAGTAGGGTTTATTAATCCCTTGGGTTTATACTATTAATCCCTTGTGTTTATCAATTCCTTGTATTTATAATATAAATTCCTTAGGTTTATAATATAAACTCCTTGTGTTTATAGTATTAATCTCGTGGGGTTGTTTATCCCTTAGGTTTATAATATTGATCCCCTAGATTTTTAATCCCCACGGTTTGTAATATTAATCCCTTAGGCTTGTTTATCCCTTTGGATTATAATATTAATCCCTTGGGTTTGTTGATCCCTTAGGTATATAATATTAATCCCTTAGGTTTTTAATCTATTTTGTTTTTAATATGAATAATTCCTTATCGCAATGTTGCATTACATTGCAATTTATTCAATGTTGGCCCTCCACATTACAAAATTAGGGTTTATTAATCCCCTTGGTTTATATTATTAATCCCTTGTGTTTATTAATTGCTTGGCTTTATAATATTAATCCCTTGTGTTTTTAATCCCCACGATTTATAATATTAATCTGTTGGGTTTTTAATCCCCATGGGTTATAATATTAATCCCTTGTGTTTTTAATTCCTTGGAATTATAATATTAATCCTTTGGGTTTATAATATTAATAATTTCTTTAGTTTATTAATACCTTTAATTTGTAATATTAATCCCTTAGGTTTATTAATCTCTTGGGTTTCTAATATTAATCCCTTGAGTTTATTGATCACGTGTATTTATAATTCCCAGGGTTTATAATATTAATCCGTTGTGTTTATAATATTAATATTTCCTTGGGTTTATTAATCACTTGGGTTTGTAATATCAATCCCTTAAGTTTATTAATCCCTTGGATTTTTAATCTATTTGGTTTTTAATATGAATAATTCCTTGGGTTTATTGATCCCTTGGGTTCTTAATATTCATCGCTAGGGTTTATAGTATCAATCAATTTAGTTCATAATATTGAGCCCTTTACGAAAAATATAATCAATAGGGTTTAAAATCCCTTGGTTTTATAAATTTCTTGGGTTTATATATTAATCTCAAAGGTTTATAATGTTAATCCCTTGGGTCTATAATATT
>APFE031691658.1:8288-50443 GCA_000404065.3 Pinus taeda | reverse complement strand
TATTATTATTTATTTGTTTGTCAAGTCATCTTAGTTCATGAGAGACTACATCAGGCTTGACATGCAGCTCGAGAAACTACGACTCATGGACATCTAAGACATCAAAATCACCTAGGTATCGCACCTGGACTGGGCCACGCCAACCCTTAGCATGAGGGGATTTTTTCCCACGGAGTTTCAAATCGAGAACCTTCACATCACAATGTGACTTAACAATACACCCCATCACTATCTATTCTATGCCCCGTGGGCTATTACTATTATTTTTATTATTAATTAAATTTAATATGCCTATATTTAATTAATATTAATAATAATAATTAATTAATTATTATTATTACTTTTTTATAAATATATTAAACAATGTTATTTTATTATTATTTATCTTATTATTATATTATTGTATTTTTTAATTTTTAATTAATTAATTAATTAATTATTATACAGTAATAATTTATAGAAAAGTAAAAATTACGATAATCATAATTAAAATATCAATAATCACAATAATAATATTATTATTAATTGTACCATTAACCCTATCAACGTTTTTCAACCTCATTTACTAATATGATTATGAATGTGATTGATATATGAATATCGACGTATATCAACCACATTTATTAATGTGGTTTTGATAGTTATATAACTATATATATTTAACTATAACTAGAACATCTCTCACACACATATATTTTTATAACTATTTAACATAATGTGCTTTTCATAATAACATAAGATGGGTGATGCTCAACAACTTTTTAAGGCTCGAGTTTATCTATACACTGTAATTTTCCTTAAAATTTACACTATTCATATTTGTAGAATTACTTTAATTTAATGATATGACAACTATATATCTCTTAGTTCCCACCCTTGTTAAATTTATTAGTTGAATAATGATTTTGTAACTTACACTTCTTATATTAACAATAAATTATATATATATATATATAATATATATATATATATATATATATTATATATATTATATATAAGTTCAAGTTTCAACAATGCATCATTGATACATACATTAAATCCATGATGAAAAGTGCATTTAAAGTGAATACACTAATTCTGGCTCTTTCCTAATTTGTACCATATTGTTTCATTATGTAGTGTGTTGTATCAGAAACATTGCCTTTATGTGCTTGCATCTAGTACATGTCATGTGTCAAAGTCAAACATTTTAAGAAGTTTTATTATGGAGTATTTGGTTGGCATGAAATTTTGTTAGTTTTGCAAATAAGTTTATTTTATTTTTTTACACATATTTACATATTTATGCTCTATGAATAAAATACATTATTTAGAAATGAGAAAGAGTGCGAAGTTAGATTTGATCGTCTTTTTTGATTATATTTACATGGAACTCAATATTTTGGCTGATAAATTATCAAAAAAAGGACTCTAAAGTTTAAGATTTTAAACAATATTATTCTAATTGAACTTAGAAATGGTTTTAATGTCAACATTCTTTCTAAATCAAAGTTTTTTTCTTGGATTAGTTTACATGTATTACAAGTAATAGTTTTGTATTATATCTAATAGTTTCTAGTACATGTCATGCGTCAAAGTCAAACATGATAAGAACTTAAATTCTATTGGAATATTTGGTCGGTATGAAATTTCTTTAGTTTTGCAAATAGGTTTATTTCAAATTTTTAGATATATATTTAGATATTTATTATCTATGAATAAAATGCATTATTTAGAAATGAGAAAAAGTGTGAAGATAGATTTGATCACTTCTTTCGATTTTGTTTACATGGAACTCAATACTATGGTTAATAAATTATAAAAAAATGGACTCTAAAGTTTAGGACTTCATGCTAGATTATTCTATTTGAGCTTATAAATGATTTTCTTGTCAAATTCTTTCTAAGCCAACATTTTTTTCTTAGATTGGTTTATATGTATTATATCTATTAATTTTGTATTTTATGTAGTAGTTTAGTCAACATTTTTTTCTTGGATTAGTTTATATGTATTATATGTAATATGAAGAGGCATCTCCTATACGCCCCCCAACCGTAGGTCGTTAGATTGTTGGGAGATTTGGTATACATGGTCAGGAATGTGATAGATCATGTAGCCCACCTAGAGTGCATGTTCCACTCAAAGATCTTGCCTCCGATGCCAGTCTGAGTGTCAAAGGAAGTGTTTCGGTCTCTATTTATGATCATATTACTAATAGTGGAACTTCTTCACCTGTTTTAGGTACACCTCCTACATTTTTAAATCCTCTTTAAACTTTATGTGTTTATGTCTTGAAATTGTCTTTAACTTTTAAATCATTTTCAATTAATGTGTTTGAATTTAATGTATATGTTATTATGCTTCTAGTTTATTAAATATATATTTTACATTATGTTTATCATTTGCAAACCCTCATCAAGACAAAGCTAAGGATCACAGTTCAATGTCGATCCCTTCGTGCAATGATGCTACAACTAGTATCACATAGAAGGATGTTATGTCCCAGTATATGTGGATCACATGAGAGTTGGATAACATCCCTACCAGTTCACCTACTAGGTGTAGATTGTCTTTAATGCTGGAAATCATCAATAAGTTGATCGATACATACCAGAGGTCAGGCCCATAAAGTCACCTCTTAGGTCAAAGCAAGGAGTTGGGTTACACTTTTTGGCGAAATAAGGGCATGTTTTGCTGACAAATAGATGCTTGTTCAAGCAATTTTAAGCGCTCGATCGAGAAATTTTTAAGCGCTTGATTGAGATTTTGAGGTGCTGAAAAATAACTCAATTGAGCATTTAAACAAACCATCAATTGACCCATTTTATAACCCAAGTTAGCGACTTGATTGAGATTTATGGCTTGATCGAGAGTTATGTTGAAAATGCAGCAAGAAACTCTCGATTTGATTTTGCCTTGATCAAACTGAGACAATTGAAATTTCCACATCAACAGATAAGTTGGATGCAATTAACTTGTGTTCCATGGCTCGTGTCACCTAGTTTACTCAGTAAATTTGAGTTGGAGGAGTTAGAGTTTAGTCGAGGATACGTGATTGATAATCTTTAGCAATCAAATTCACTTATCTCAAGTTGTTTCCAGTTTAAATAGTTCCAACTAGTGGAGGAACTGGTGGAATGTCAGTTGTGCAATGGGACTCAATGATCATCTAGTTAATTGGTCAATCAACCAAAGATAGCTAGTGCATGTTGAGAATTCAAGTTCCCCAGTTGTGGTGGAGATTCCAAGGCAATGTAACATCAGTTGTAGACTAATATTGAGTGTACAAGTGTTGCACGCAGTGAGATGATTGGCCCAAGGAATTGCGCAATCCATTTTTAGAGAAATTCCTAAATAATAGGGGCCTAATTTCTCAAGCAACATCGCAAGGAAATAGGAGCTCAAGCAGAGGTAGAAATTGATAAAGTCTAGGTTAGAGCTTTTTAGTGAGAAGAGAGAGAGGTTATGCACTTGCAGTTTGTGCTAAGTTGAGCAAAGATATTGTAATGCATATATATTCATCAAATTAATGCAAGTAGACATTGGGGTTTTTAGTAGGTTTCTTTCTCTCGGAAAAATACTCTTTACATGTGTGTGATTTCTAATTGCATGTCTGAGATTTTTGTTCTAAATTGTGAATTAATGTCTGCAAAGCAATAGAGTAGGTTTGTGTCCTTTGATTTTGATTAAAACTTCTTAAGAAATTGAAAATATACATTGTAATTTTTACTTGGCATCAGAGTAGGATTCACATTAGAACATGAATTTCGAAGTTGTTTCTCAAGAGGTTTGAATTTGGAGTTCAGTGCAAAAGAATCTCTTCAAAGATGAGAAGATGGCCTTAAATGGAATAAGGCTAGAGTATGCCTGGGAAGGCACCTCCAATTTTGTTGCATGGAAGGATCGTATGGAGGTGATATTGGATGAAAATGGATTTCTAGAACACATCAAGACAAATGTTGCAAAGCCACCAGATTCTGATGCCCAAAACCTTGCTCAGTGGAAGAAATATGTAGCCAAGGCGAGGAGAATAATATTGGAGGGAGTACAGGATCACATTGTCTCAAATATCCATGGAAAAGAAACTTCATTTTCAACGTGGAAAGCACTGACAGAATTGTTTGAGAATAATAGTGACCACAGGAAGCTGACGCTAAAGGATAAACTTTGAAGTATCAAGATCCAGAAGAATGACACCATTATGCAGTATCTGAGTAGATTCACACAATGTCATGATGAACTTGGCGGGGTTGGTGATAATGTCCATGAAGAAGGCATGGTAAGCATAGCCCTTCTGGGCCTTCCCAAGAGTTAGCCTAACTATAAAGATTCGGTGAATGGGATGGAGAAACTACTGAAATGGGAGCACTTATGGGTCAATTTGGTACAAGAGGAAATAAGTCATAATACCATAGATGGGACTTCATCCAAGGGCAAGGATGATGGAAAAATAAAATTCATTGAAAAGTAAAAGAAGGGAAAAGGGAAGAAATCTCAATTCAAACTAGAGTCCAGCCAAGGGGGAAGAGGAACGATTTATCCAAAATTATATCCTTCCATTGTCATGAATTTAGGAAATATGCCACGAAGTTTCCACACGAAAAAGCAAGCAAGAAAACATCAGGAGGAGAAGTAGGTGAAGCCTTGGCTTCACAGTTTGAGCTTCACTTTACCTTCATTGCATGCATGGTCAACACAATGATGGGGAGTGCATTGTACTTGGACTCAGGTGCATCATTTCACATGAGGGAGTGTAGATATTTTTCAGTGACCTGAAGGAAAAATAATTGTACATGCACATTGATATGGGGGATGAAAAAATGTATAGCGTGACCAAGATCAGTATAATCACATTTCAAAGGGAGTCAAACTCCCCCCTCAAGCTCAAGGTTTTTATGTTTGTTCCAGGCCTAAAGAAAAATATCATCTCTATTGCAGTTTTTGAAGAACATGGTTATGATGTGATCTTTAGCAAAGGAAAGGCATTCCTGAGACACATAGCCATCGGACAGGTGACGCAGGTTGAGGTTCATGTGAAGAACCTGTATAAGCTAGATGTGGAAGACTTTGTTGCATTAAGCGCAAAGGTAGAGAAGGTGTAGAGCCACAATGTCGGTGAAATTTGGCACATAATACTTGGCCATTCACATCATGGTGCCCTGAATATTATGCAACAGATAACCAAAGGCATCCCCAAAGAAGCACTTGAGCAACAGGATGTATGCAAAGGATGTACTTTGGGGAATTAAAAAAATCCACATTCCATGATTAGGGCAACAAAGTGCATGCAATCCTTTAAAGGACCCACTTTGATGTCTGTGCACCGTTCCTGACAACCTCCACTTCCAAACACAAATATTTTGTCATTTTTATTGATGACTTCTCATGGAATTGTTGGATCTTATTCATGTGGAAGAAAGATGAGACATTCTCCAAGTTCATAGAATTCAAGGCACTAGTTGAGAAAGAAACTGACAAAAAGGTGAAGGCTCTAAAAAGTGATAATGGAGGTGAGTACGTGTCAAATGAATTTAAAAAATTAAGTGTAAAAGGTTTTTTTTGAAAAGTGTTAACAACACCCCACAACACACAAAAGAATGTGGTGGTTGAGAGAAAGAACGTAGCATTGTGGGAGAAGCAATGGAAATGTTGCATGACTAAGGCCTACCTCTACATTTATGGGTTGAGGAATGAGACACAACAATATATTTACAAAACCAGAGTCCCCATCCTATTCAGGGCATGATTACACTGGAGAAGGATTTATTGGGGATAAAGTCAGATGTGTCACACTAGAGGAATTTTGGAGCCTTTGTTTACTTCCATGTCTCCCAATAATTAAGGAAGAATCTAGAGTTGACAACAAAATTGGGGGTATTTGTGGGTTACACAGAAACTCCCCACAACTACCATGTGTACTTTCCATCCATCAAAATGATAGTTGTGTGAAGGGATGTAAAATTTGATGAGGAGAAAGTGATGTGGTGTTCTCTTGAGAGGGGGCTTCAGATCCCACTGGAAGAGGATCTTTTAGCTCCAAAGGAGGAACCTCAAGAAGTTGTGGAGAAATCACAAACTGAGGATCAGAGAGTGGAGACATCCACTCTAGCAGAACCATCTAGAGAAGGTAGAAAAAGGACTAGGGAAGCTGAGAGACATGTGCAGGATGCGAGGGAGAATGTGGGTTCTCCTTCAAATCAACGCATGGAGAGAAGGTCACCTGATCGATACACTGGATACATGGATCTAATGACTAAGCTTGTAGAGATTGAGCCATGATATTTAGAGGAAGTAGTAGAGAAACCTATATGGGTTGATGCAATGGTGGAGGAATATGAATCCATTGTAAAGAAAAGTGTTTGGGAAGTGTTCCCACGACCAACAGATAAATCAGTTGTGGTTTCGAGATGGATCTTCAAGTTTAAGTAGGCAACAAATGGAAGCATAAAGAATTATAAGGCTAGATTTATGGCCAATGGGTACTCTCAAGTTGAAGGAGTTGACTATGAGGATACCTTTTCTCCTATAGAAAGGTAATCATCCATTAGATAAATTCTTGCTCTAGTTGCACATATGGGGTGGAAGATCCACCAGATGGATTTAAAAACAACATTCCTCAATTGATTTATTGAGGAGAAGGTGTACATTGAGAAACTAGAAGGCTTTGATACTTTTGATTGAGAGTCTCATGTGCGCAGACTCAAGTGAGCCTTTTATGGTCTCAAACAAGTATCCTGTGCTTGGTACACCAGGACCAATAACTATCTCCCTGGTTTGGGCTTCACCAAAAGTGAGGTGTATGCAAACCTCTAACATATCGTGGTAGAAGGTAAATTTCTCATTATTGTCTCATATGTTGATGATTTGATTTTAAATGGTGGTGAACAATTGATCAGATCTTGCAAGGAGTACCTTGCAAGACAATTTGAAATGAAGGACATGGGTCTCATGCACTACTTCCTCAGGTTGGAAGTATGTCAAGGTGCTGGAGAACTATTTGTCTCTAAGGGAAAGTATGCAAATGAGATAATACATAGATTCTGCATGGAGAGTTGCAAACCCATGGAGACACCTCTAGCGACCAACAGGAGGAAGGAGGATGCCACTTTAGGTGAAGAAGTGGATGCTACTATTTACTGACAACTAGTGGGTTCACTGATGTACCTTGTGAATACAAGACCATATATGTGTTATGCAATCAACTAGTTGATCCAAGCTATGTTTAGACCAAACAAATTATTTTGGAAGGTAGTTAAGCATGTTTTATGGTACCTCAGAGGAACTACCTAGTTTGGACTAAGATATAGACGGATAAAGGGAGTGAAGTTATGTGGTTTCATAGATGCAGATTGGGTAGGGAGTCCATCAGGTGGAATTTTTAGCGTTGGTTCCTGTTGATGGCCAAAAAATACCTTAGCAACATCAGGGAAGGCCACCCAATTAGAGTCCTGAATTAGACTCCTATCTGTTTGTATAATGGCTCCAAGTAGTTCAATTGGGTCTAGTTACCCCTTCTCTTTCCATGTTAGCTTGTGATTTATCTACTACTCACCAACAGAAAAAGAAAAAAAAGAAAAAAAGAAAAAAAATAAAAGAAAAGAAAAGAAAAAAAAAGAAAAGAAAAAAAAAAGAAGAAAGAAGAAGAAGAAGAAGAAGAAGCAGCAATTAGATTTTCCCTCTTGTTGTGCATATGCAAGAAAGAAAATCCTTACGCTGAATTTGGGGCTCAGGTAAGCCACATCTAAATTATTCCCCTGCATAAGGGGACTTCTAGGATGCAGACTTAAATCTAAATATAGATATACTCTAACATGCAAGAAAAAACTAATCCTATCTAAAATTGGACAAGGATATCCCTCTCTCAATTCAAGAGCAGATAAACTAACTAACCAAGGGAAGATGTATGTTTATATAATGATTGAATTCCTTACATGTTTTTCATTAATTAAAGAAGTAGTTCATTTAATTAATGAAAGAGAAAACTAAATGGGAATGTATTTAAACAATAAATGGTTATTGCTCAACACATTCCTATTTCAATGAATTCGTATTAATTATAATTATATTCTACTCATCAAAGATAGCTCCTACAAAACTTAAATAGCATAAAACAATCGAAACGACGATAATGCTCAATATCAGAATGCAATACATTATTTAAAATAGAAACTAAAATCAATTAGAGAAATTCTAGCAATAACAAATTAACTTACAATTCAAACAAGAGTTAACTTAAGTGGGAATTTATAAAACTCATACCAGAACTTCATTACAAATTTTGCAGTCCATGAGGAGCTTTAGATCCTTGGAGACATTTCTTGTAGTAGTGCGAAACAATCTTCTCTTTCAGAGCTCAAAATGTTCTGTCTCTCCATGATACATTACAAATGTGCAAATGCACAACAAGAAAAATCACATAATTTTTCCCTAATAACTCCGATGTGAAGTTTTCCCTTTGCCTAAAACTATAATCTCCTATACAATAGTTCCTTGAGAGCCTCTAGTTGCAGAGAAGAGGAACCCCTTCCTCATTCTTGAAACTGATATTAATAATTACAAGAATCTCCATAAATAAAGAACTATTGAGAGTAGTTTTTCAGATCCTGAATTAGAGCTGTAAATTCTTCATTCTTCTCTTTGCTGGCCTCTTTCCATTGATCCAAAATGCCTTAGATCTGATCTTCTCCAACTTATATCCTACTAGAAACTAATCAAAACCAAAATCAAAATAAATTAAATTGCATATTAGAAATCAGAAAAATAAACTCTCATAAAATTGTTAAATAAAAATAAATAAAATCCAAAGAAGTTCCATGCTACGATTGCTTCAAATGGATATGAATAGCCTTTTTAACAATGCTAGAGGGTGAATTAGTGACATCAATTTTCTCAACCCAATGAAATTTGCCCAAATCAAATTAGCAAAAGGCAATTGCTGTTGCAAATTTGACACTGTCTTCAGTTAAATTTTTGGGTCATTAAATGATTAAATATAGTAAATTTAACATTTCCATATTATTATCCTAAGTCTTATATTTCTAAGGAGCTATTGTGAGCTTCATTTAGCCAAGTAAATCTTGAGATATGCCTCTCCAGAGTTACCAAAATTCTGAAAAAATAAATTTCTAGAACAAAATTAGACACTTTTAAATTAAAAAACCTAATTTTAAAATAAAATTAATAATTCTTATTAATTATATATTTACAAATAAAAAAATTATTAATTATTATCATTTATTAAATTAATTAATTATATACAATAAAATAAAATTAATGACATTAATTATAGATTAATTAAACATTATGCATTAATTAAATTATTCATTAAAATTTATATTTAAAAAAATTAATAAGAATATTAAAAAAAGAGTAGGTGGCTTTTGGTTCATATGAACCATGAATGAGGTGAAGGACTTTCATTATATATGAAATGGGAGATATAAGGTGCATGTGGGTCTTTGAGGAAAAGGAGCTACGAGAAGATGAGGTGCCGAGGAGGTGAGGGAGTGATAAGGAGGTCTCGGGCCTCAGAGGAATAAGGTCTGAGATGGACAAGCCCTAGGTGAGGAGAGGAGGACTTTCTCTCCATAAACTACAACCATTTCATTATTAAGACCCGACTATATAAAAAATTACAACTACTTCTTTTAATCAGTATTGAGTTCTTGAAGGTTTTTTAAATTGGAATTTGAATTAGACTTCGAACTATTGAGTTGAGAACATATAATTTTAATTGTTATATAATTTCGGTTGCAGTGGTTTTGTAAGATGGTTAGCAATAAAAAATTTAATTAACAAAAAATTAATATAAAATCAATATTTAAAATTCAAAAATACTTAATTTACAAAATTGAAATAATAAACATTTTAAACATTTTTTAGTTTAGGGGTAAAAATTATTAAACTTCAGATGAATGCCATTTGCAAACCATGAATCCAAATGAAATGAAACAAGAACCGATGGAAAGCTAGAAAAAACTCGAATGCAATGATGCAATCAAAATGAAAATATGAAGAGAAGAAAAATCTCACAAAATTGTCGCACACTTAACCAAAAGAAAATATTAAAAGACGATTTAGCCAAAATTTACGAAAAGGGTCCCCATTATTATTATTATAAAACTAATAAGTTAAGAATGGGGGAGGGAGCGGAGGAGTTGTGATTTCACCACAAAAATGGAGACAAATGGGGCAGAACCAATTATCTCTAGTTAAAAGATGATGAACTTCACTTTACCCAAAGGTTAAAAGTGAAGAATTCTATTAAATCATCAGGTAGTAAATCATTTCCCATGGGTCCCACATTAAGTACTTGAAGTAGACTGTGCCTAAAATCACGAATCCAAACTTTGGGGAATTTAATATTTAAGATTACCTCGCATGAGTAATAAAAGAAGGTATAGATAGGGAGTTTTTTGATAAAGCATATATCCATCGATATGAATGGTCTCTGACATTGCTTCACTACCAATGAGCCTGGTCAATACCTTGACGAAGTTTTCTTTTATGCCATACAAGCATGGCCTCACTGCCAGCGAGTGTCCGTAGCCCCGACGGGTTTGCTTGTATTTCCCATGCTTCCCCTTTGATCACCCTTTTGATAAGGACATTTGCAAGCTATGTTTATGATGTCGCTGAGTGAAAGGGGTGGGATGGTAAAATATACTTAATAAAATGGATATAATACTTCCATAATATTGACATCATATCTTTCCCCACGACTATTCATTCAAAGGATTTTATAAAGTGGAGGGATGGGAGGGATCCATTGAGTTAAAATCAAGGTCAGTTTTTTCCTTGAAATGATGAACTACATTACTTAGAAAGGATGCATATTCCTCCATGGAAAATATTTAAGGCAAGAGGACTTTAGGATTCAATAAAAATATCCCTTTAAGGTAAATGAAACCCATTGAATTGGCAGAGTACACATTTCCCAAGTATGTCAACCAATGTTGGGTAAGGAAAATCCCTTCCAAATAAATTTTGGTGGCATCACTGAAACAAAAACCATAAATAACAACAAAATGAAAAATAAATCCAAACTAAAGTGAAAGAAATCAACAAACTCCAAAAACGTCAAATAAGAAAGGGAAAAAAACTGAAAGAAAATCCCAAACTAAAAAGACAACCCCAACAAGAAAAATGTCTCAGTGGAAGAGTAAAATAAGACAAGCATGAGTGCTCATCTTATGTTGAGATTTTAATAAATCTTATCTTGCTGAGTTATAAGCAATTAGGCTCTCAAACCGTAAAGTGAATAGATGTCACGAGGTAAATTGAATCCAAATGAGAAGTTTTAGCCCTTTGCAAATTTCTGTTTCAAGGCCTGCATGATAACATCTCAAAAATTCTCTAATAAAAACAATGCTTTGAGAAACAAACTAAAATTTCAGAGGCTCCCCAATTTAGCAAATTTAATTAACATCGTAGTTGCTCTTCCAAAACTTGGAAGCAAACAACAAGGAGAATGATTGCCAAATCTGAGCTGGTAGGAATGTAAAATAATTCTTGGAGACCTACAAAATAGAGGTTTATTTCAACGAAACTAAAAACAGAGGTGAAACAAAAATGTAAACAAATGGAAAAGGATGAAAGTGGGCATATCGAACCTACCTTTGAATAATCTCATTAAAAGTTTACCTAAGAGATATCTATTTTCTCCAACAAAAGATAACCTCTTCTTTTGATTGGAATTAAAAGAATGAAGACGTTTTACTCTTTGAATTTTTCATTGGCCCAAAATAATAACTTATTAAATCTAAACTAAAGCAAGCAGTGAAATAAGGATTAATGTTCAAGGAATCCAAAGTAAATAAAATTCATCATAAATGAAAATGAAGATGTACTTCTCTATGAATTGTAGCGGAAATTATTCTCTTTGTATTTTAGATTTCATATCAACTCCAAGGATTACATAAAATCTCAAAAATCAAGACCATGTCCGAACTTATGTAACACTTATGTGTATATGGAAAGGAATTAAATCTTGCATGTTAAATATGGAGTGATATATAAAAAATAATTAAACCAGAAGATAATTCAAACATAAATTTACCATGATCCATTGCCTTTACATGATATGAATTTCCTTATCAATTGGCCACATTACCAATGTTGTTGCTCAAGAGTGCCTTAAAAAAATGAGGATGCACACTAAAATATGACCGGGATGATGATATGAGTACCCAATAGCAAAACAAAGACAAAATGTAAGCGAGATATAGGCGATGAAATTTTCATTATCCAGGAAGATTGTCGTATAGAGTAAAAAGATGTCCAACTATACATGCGAAGATGTATGTCCAATGAGGGCACAACAATAAGTTCCATGTGCACACACCATGAAGAATGTATATCCCTGAAATCACCTAGTCATCCCAATGAATGAATTCTTGGATATTGGACTAAATTATAATAAAAAACAGATCCAAGTTCTTGAATATGAGGGTAACATGGAAGTCAGGATTATGTATAAAGATATAAATAGGAAATCAAAGAGAGAACTCCATGTGGTTATGTCAAATAGGTCGGACTATCAAATAATGAATGAGTTGACCATAAGCCTATGATATTACATTAATCCGATATATCGAGGTTCTGAGGTATTGTGAGAGCTTAGTATAAAGGGAAATGGGAATTTAGAAGGAAAAATATTATAATATCTTTAGAATACGTTTATGATAAAAAGAGTCTGAGATTCAATAATATGACTGAGGCGAATAGAATCCCATATTGGAAATCTAAAAAACCATTTTGTAATTTAAATTGACTTACAAGACTTGAGATCACGAGGTACGAGCAAGAACAATGAAGTGGGGTCCATTTTCTTAATCAAGAATAATGAGTGTGACAGTTGAGAAAAAAACCATGTGGATCTCGGGCTAGAAATCTCAAAACGCATTTTAAAATGTTTCTGATAAAATATGTTTCTAAGGTTCCTAGGTATTGAGTTCTTAGATGATAAAACTTGGAATACATTTTAGAATACTTCCGATATAATACAGATCTGAGAGTTCGAGAAGCTTGAAAGTTTGAAGTAAGGAGAAAAATATCTCGAAAAGGTTATTTTCTTAAAAATCAAATGAAAAGTTGAGGACAGAGATTTCAAGATTTACCAGTTAGAGGATCTAAATCACATCAAGAGGAAGTAATGTGACTAAAGTGTCTACAAGATAAATCAGTTTGGTGTTGAGATTCAACTCAACTTGGAAAATGTAAGATTTATAACGGGTAGAGGTCAAATCATAAATAGGATTACTTTTACGACTGGATACAATATTTTTGCAATTTTCCTTTTCTTTTGGAAAATCTAAATAGGAAAGAGCCCAACATTCATTTCAGTTGCATAAATAAAAAATAAAAATGATTATTGTATCTTCTCATGAATCTGTAAAGAAAAACAAATATAAAGAGACACATTAATACAAAGTACACAAATCAGAAGTATATCCGATGAGAAAGAAGATACTCCCTTGAACATGTTTGTGACTTTGAATATGCTAGTTTCTTGCTTATTGCTAAAGCTAATTAAATTTGCTAATAAATTTCAAGTCTCCAAATTAGGCCAATGAAGACATGTAGAAGAAGCAAAACAAAAATAAGAAGTAAAATATGAAAAAGATAAAATTAACAACAAACGAAGATGAACATGTCTATGCATATCTGGTGTTGGTGTCCAACTATGAATCATACAATTCACCCAAACCACATTTAATTGTTAACCCGAGGTTCTACCATTTATTTCAAGGCTATCGTGCACTGTATGTGCAGGCCATAGTTTCCCTACCCAGCAGTGAACATTAACTATAAATTCATCAATGTGTAACTGCAAGCAATATTATAACAATAAGTAAGAGTAACAACAAGTAATAACTGTAACAACAAAGACGAGTAACAACAATAAGGACTCACATCAACACATTGATAAACATTCAAAACAATAATAAACTTATAGAAGTAAACCTAACACATATCTAATCTAGCAGCACCTGGTCAGGAGAGTGGGCCTAACTCCTTGTTCAGGGATGTGGCGAGATAAAAGAATCATGATATGCTCAGAAGATCAACTTATCATTAATAAAAGAAATATTTCAACTGTGCTATTACAGACTCAAAGTTAGAGTATTCTCTTGCAAAATTAATGCCTCTTAACAGTGTTGGATTTCACAACCTGCAACTCTACTTTATACAATTTGTTAATGATACAAATCCTAGAATTATGACATTGTATGCCCCTAATTACATGGTGGTTTTCAGAATGTAAACAGAATGTTAAAAGATAGCAGTGTGTCAATCAAAGGGTTGATCCACCATTACATCCAACATTCAAGAATAGTGTGGCCAGTTTGATAGCATCATTCATTGAATCATGGTAATGGTCATTCTCCCTTTAAATCTGCATAAATAACTGAATTAGCAAGTCATTTTGGTAACAATCCCCTACGACTATGCTTCATTGACCAATAATCCATAAATACATGACGAGAGATATACTTGTGCAATTCAAGATATCGATTAACCACTATTGGCATGAAATGGATAAAAGAACAAGGCAAAAAGGGTGAGTAAAAGTATGCAAATCTAGCCACTAACATCTCCCCCTAACTGGCCTTACTGCATGTCGTCATGCAGTTCATCGCCTACGCAAGTATAGGTTTGAGCTACGATGGTCAGCGTGAAGCTATGCAAGATCGTGTTTTGCAGACATCTCTGTCCTTGGAGGCTTATATCCATCTATTTGAACGACTTCTTTCCACCAATCCTTTCTTACCTTGCATGTTGGAGTGTACTATTCAGCTGGCAGCCAAATGATGGGAAATCAAAACCTCAAACCCATCCATCGGACCCCATGAAGTCGCATACATGCAATGTACAGGGGTTCCCTATTTAGAGCCCGAGAAAAATTGGGGGCCTCAAAAGGCTCACGTATCCTGATAGCTGATGACAAAAGCATCCACATTTTTTGGCAGTTGTCTTAGGCCTCCTCCTGACAAGTGAAGATTTGTTTTGTGCATATATTATCACACCATTTCTAAGTTTCTAACATCTTTTATTTCTATTCTTCGATGCCCAAAAGGGTTTCGTGTCTATTATAAACATTCACAGATTATCAATTCTCCATCCTGGTGACAAGTGACCTATTTACCTAGTTTTCTTCAAACGTATCAAAATCCTCTTTCCATCTAACCTAGTAGAGGGTGTAGGAAGTAAAAGCTATGAGTTTAATGTCTCCTACATATGGCACCGAGTTAAATAATTGATCATTTCCTAGGAAGTAATAATGCATGTACAATTAACACAACAAATGTTGATCCAAAACATTGTGGAATCTCACGATGTGTAAAAAATGCATTGAATCTTCCATATCATGACTAAGCTCCTGGTGGATGCTTTCTAAACAAAACAACAGATATTGTTCATGGAGGAACAAGGCGTAGCTATGAGTAGGGGGATGGAAAGCCATTTCCTACTGAGCCAAGGTAAACATCTCTTCCTTATCGACGTTAAGTAAATTCACTTGTTCTTCTAGCCCTCAATTTGCTTTTGTTGTTTCTCGTGCTTCTGATTTTCCTTTTCTATCTGTTCTATATAACTAGAGATTGTTTTTACAGCTTTCTCATGAGTTTTCCTTATTCCTTCTTGGTGTGTCTCTAAAGGAATGAACCCTCGTTAAAAATGAGCTGTTGTAGCTTGCCACTTCTGGATTTCTGTAGACATGACAAAATCTTGTTCCTCGATCATATGCAAAAATGACTATGTCTATGTAGTTGTTAAAGTCTTTGGCCTATCTTCAGTCTATGTTTCCACTGAAATAGTTTCAGGTCAGGGCTTCGCAATGTTTTTCTTATGGTTTCTCACTGTTCTTCATAGGCATCACATCTGTTTCCTCAATTTCATGATCTCCATTTTCAACTACATATTTTCTTTGAATTGTGCTTGATATCATTCCTTAAGAGGGGTCTCCATTTTTCACGTTGCTTGATAAACTCTTGTTTCTCTTCCATAGGCTTTATAAATGGTCCAAGCCCTGGCAGGTTGATGTTGATAAAATCGTCAACTGGCTCTTGTTTAAATCTATTTTTTTCTGTTTGTTTATCAACTCGGGGAACAATCCCACCATCTATTTCTTCAGGTCACAATAACTCTACATCTTCCCTCTACACTTCTGGATTCACTACAGGGTCTTGTGTAGTAGTGTCTTTCACACCCTCCCCTTGTAATTTCTCTGCTGCCTGACCTTCCTCTTCCACCTGTGTAGGAACGGTTCCTAACCCTTGCGGGTTGGTTTTTTCAGCAGTATCCTTTTTCAATTACTCAGGAATAGTTTCTAACCTTTGCAAGTTAGTTTGATAAGCAATGTCCTCTCCTTTCTATTCTGGAATAGATTCTAACCCTTACGGGTCAGCCTCATCTGCAATAGTTTCCTCCATATTCTCAGGAGTAGTCTCTAACCCTCGTGGGTTAGTCTGGTCAACACCATCTTCCTCGATCAGCCCACAAACACTTTCTAGCCCTTGCAGGTTAGTCTATTCAGCTGCATCTTCCTCCATCAGCTCAAGAGCAGTTGCTATAGGGGTAACATCAACCAAAGCTTCTTCATTTTGTTTTTTCAATCAACACTAGTTCTTACGTGATAGTGCCAACCTCTAACCCTTCAATTTTATCAATTATTTCACCAATTAACATTGGTTTTTGAATAACCATGTTGATAATGGTGCCCTTAACTTTACCAAGAAATTTCAATATCAGAGGAGAAGCTTCTTCTTTCTCCATACGTCTAGAGGAACGAGTTTTCCTTGCCCCTCTTGGAAAGGATGCAAGAAAAGGAAAATGAGTAATGATTTCACCAATTTTCATTCTCTCAATTCTTGTTGATGCAAGCCCTCCTTCCTCTTCTTTATATCCACCGGTTGTTATATGTTCCCCTTTTCTCTTCCTACTTGTGCTTTTTCCAAGTTGTCCTTCTACTCAACAACCAACATTGTCTCTTGTGGAGTGGCGTCGACTAAACAGGTGGTGTTGGTTATTGTGTAATAGCACCGCCTTCATTTTCAATCATAGGTTCTTTAATTGTTTGAACATGTAGTGCTGGTTCTTGTGTAACAACACCACCTACATTCTCAACCAAGAGTTCTTCTATTATTTGGACAGGTGGTGTTGGTTCTTGTGTAACAACACCACCTACATTATCAACCAAGAGTTCTTCAATTGTTTGGACATGTGATGTTGGTTCTTGTGTGTCAACACCACCTATAACTACACCCATGGGTGGTGATTTTTCTCCTTGATTTTCAGTAGATGATGGTTCTTGTGGAGCAACGTCGACTGCACTCTCTTCTACCTCCATTACATCCATCTCTACTAGGCCAACAGGTGACAATGGAACAACGTCATCTATGGCCTCTTCTTCCATTACTACATCTTCTTCCTCTTCTCCTGCAGGTAGCATGGCCACAAGTTCTTCCTTTGCCAATTTGGTGAATTGTGGCCAAGCCACAAAGGTCCAAGATAGAGCATGCATCACCAATGATCTCACCAACCCATGGTTTGTAAGATCTGCTAATGGTTGTCGAGACTGTTGGGAAGGTTGCGCCATTAAGTGAAGGCTGCTCCATAGGAAGTATGAGATATCCAAAGCATGAAACTGTGCATGCCGAAACTAAAGGCATGCAAGAAGTTTGAAGTGATACTTAAACAATGTAGAGAAACAACCTTCACAGGTAACATAACTCATTATAAAATACACCACCTCACCCCATGGATATGGTAGTGATTTGTGATCATGCCCTCTTCCTTTCTGGACTGTTGTCTCCCCAGCATGTAAAAACAATTCCGGAAACTTTGGCAGAGGATACTTCTGAGAGAACCATTTTTGACCTCTTTGTTGCAATCCACTAACAATTGAAATAGCTTCCTCTATGACAGAAATATCCAATCCATGGACTTTAGAGTGATTTCCTTCCAAGTTTAATGCAAATTCCACTATGATGGCTTCATCAAATCCTTGTAGTATATCAAAATACACATGCCACCCTGCTTCCAAGAAAACTTGCCAAACATCTACATTGCGTTGAATCTGTTCTGTATTCTCGGGTTCGTGTCTCATAGCTTGCCCACCCATTTTGGAATGGCTTGTAACAACACTTTGGAGTAACAACAAACCGCCGGGAAGGAGTGACAACAGGGAGATTTGGAGTGAGAGCTTATGACAGGGATGGAGTGCAGTGAAATTTTGTGACAAGGATGGAGTAGAGTGAGAGTAAAAATCAGAAGGATAACGATAAAATATGGAAAAAAAAAATCACGACAAATAATGGATAATAATGGAAGGAAATAATTGTAATTATTTCGTACCATTGGAAAGGACCGTCCATTAGTACAACAATACTAACTTCATGTCTCGATGCATATGGACATCATGCAAAATATGGTGGAGAATCGTGCTTATCACAAGGTTTGGTAAAGTAATAATGAGCCATCATTATAGTACCTCCTCCCAACTAATGGATGAACATCCATGGTCATGTCGAGTCATGTCACGTGAATTATTAATTAAATCCACAAAGTCGATCGGGGATGTACCTGGGCAACTTACCTGATGGAGTAACAGTAGCGGGGGAGTAACAACATCAGGGGATTAATAGCACCCGAGGAGTAATAGCATTGCTTGAACACTTAGATGAAATCACGATGGAGTAACAACACTGGCAGAGTAACATCACCAAAGAAGTAACAACACCGAAATACTTAGACAAAATCATGATGGAGTAACATCACTAGCCGAGTAACAACATTGAAGGAGTAACAACACCAGAATACTTAGATGAAATCATCATCACCATGGAGTAATAGTACTGACAAAGTAATAGCACCAGTGAAGTACTTAGGCAAAATCATCATCATCAGAGTAACAACACTGGAGGAGTAACAACGCCAGTGAGGTACCTGCAAGAAAAATATTGATAGATTAGTAACAAAATATTCCTTGCACTAATAACTTCAAAACAAAGTTATTAGAAAGATATTTGATAAAGGAGTCTCTTGAAGTTGGACGGTGATATAATATAAGGTGATGTCCATTCACGATCAAAGGAGTATGTCCCTCATCAATTGTGATAATTCTAATAGTCCCATCATCTAACACCATATCAAATTCATATGGTCCCATCGACCTGGAGCTGCGTTTTCCCTTAAAATCCTTGAATCAAGAATCATAGAGTAATGTTCAATCCCCTTTTTGAAACACCTTTTTCATAATACATTTATCGTGCTATTTAGTTCGTTGTTGCTGAATTTCAGTAGTATTTTGGACAACTATCAAACAAATTTCATCCAACTCATTCAGCTGTTCCATTCGGTATTTATGAGCTTCTAAAAGATCTAACCCTACTTCAAGGGTTGTACTGAGCGTCTTAATTTCGAATTCCACTAGAAACAAAGGGGATTTCCCATAGACAAGCTCATATGGTGAAAACCCTATTGTGTTCCGCCGTGTTGTTCTATATGGCCACAGTGCCTCAGGAAGTTTTCAGCCTAATTCCAGCAATGGTTTGCTACAATATTCGTAAGAATATTCTCTAGTACCTTGTTTGTGCTCTCAACTTGACCATTCACTTGAGGATGATATGGAGATGTTACCCTATGCTTGATTCCATATTTCTTCATGATTCCTACTATTAGATGTGATGTAAATTGTGCCCCTCCATCTGAAATTATCTCTTTAAGAGCTTTGTACCATGCAAGAATTTCTTCAAATAAAAACTTTGAGACAACTCATTACATTGCTTTCACAACAACCTTGGTCTCTACCCACTTTGTTATGTAATCTGTGCAAACCAAAATGTGAAATTTTTGTTGTGAAGGCGGATTAAATGGCCCAACGAAATCAATAGCCCATTTTTCAAAGGGCTTAAGAGCTAGTTGAGGTTGTAATGGAATTTCATCTGCCCAACTAGGCTGACCCATCTGTTGGCAACCGTCACACCCTATAACATATTTCCTTGCATCAGAAAAATTAGAAGGCATATAGTATCCCATTTGCAACACCTTATGACCTATCCAATTATCTACAAAATGTCCCCCACAGGGGCCATCATGAGAAAATCTTAGAACATCATAGATGTCATCTCCACTTATGTAGTGCCTGATTTGCTGATCACATCCTAAACTATCCTCTACATGTGTACCTTCATCACTAGTATCCATCCTAGACATGAAATTTGGGACTACATTATCTTTCCCTGGTTTGTCTACAAGGTAATATCAAATTCATAATTAACATTAACCATATTGTAACACGACCAGGGGTTATTGGTTTTTTCACCAGATACATGATAGCCATATGACCAGTGTGCATGAAAGAAGGATATCCTGTGAAGTAATGCCGAAATTTATTAACAACATAAATGACAACAAAGAATGCATTTTTAGTTAGCATGTAATTTAATTCAACAAGGGTCAAATTTTTGCTGACATAGTAAATTGCATACGACTTCTTGTACTCCTGCTGCCCCAAAACTACTCCTACTGATGTTTGAGAAGCATCAGTAGAGACGTGGAATGGAAGATTCTAGTCAAGACCACGTAATATCAAAGTCTTACAGACTAGTTCTTTGATTTCTACAGAAGTTCCTTCACATTCAACTGTCCAAACAAATTCTACATCTTTAGGAAACATTTGAAAAAGTGGGAATGTTATTTTAGAATTTTTTTTTATGAAACGCCTATAATAGCTAGCATAACCAATAAAGTTGCGTACCTCTGTTGGTGTCTTATGCGTAGGAAATTTTAAAATTATCTCTACCTTTGCAGGATCAACCCGAATTCCTGCAACTGAAAGCAAGTGTCCCAATGCTATCCCTTCCTTCATCATCATATGGAATTTGATTGTACTTAGAGAAACATGTTTCTTCCTGTATCTTTCAAGTACTTTCTCTAAGTTTTTCAAAGCTTCTGTAAAGGAATCCCCATATGGGGTAAAGTCATCCATGTAAATCTTGACACTGTCATTAACTAGATCAAAGAAAATTCCTAATATTGCCCTTTGAAAGGTAGCAGGTGCATTGGAAAGGCCAAATGGAAGGACTCTGTAGGAAAAGGTTCCCTAAGGGCATGTGAAGGTAGTTTTGTTCTGATCCTCCGGAGCTATTTGTATCTGCCTGTATCTGCTAAATCCATCCAGAAAGGATAAAAACTCCTTCTCGGCTAATGTATCAAGGACTTGGTCAATAAAGGGTAAGGGAAAATGGTCTTTCTGAGTTTCTTTTTTTAGTTCCCTGTAATCAATGCAGATCCGCCACTTTCCATTCTTCTTAGGAACAATGACCAGTGGGAAAACCCATTGGCTGTCTGATATCAGATAAATAAAGAACACATCTAATAACTTCTACATTTCATCTTTGGCAAAGTTTTTTAAGGAAGGATTCATTCTTCTTTGTGGCTACCTAATAGGTCGACATTCCTCTTTAATGTATATATGATGAGTAGATAAATCAACAGGGGTGCCTTTCATATCAATATACTCCCAAGCAAAATCTTCTTTATGCTCCCGAAGTACTTTTAGCAGTTGTTCGGATTGGGAGTGTGAAAGGTTAGAATTAATATTCAGTTTTTTCCCTGATTCAATTTCTATAGGAACACTATTACGAGGCACAATTTCAGTAATTTTTTCTATTTCTGTTTATAGTTCGATATCTTCATGAATATTGCAGCTCATGATAGTTTCTAACAGTTTATAGGTTGAATCAGAAATGGATTCAAGATCACTGAGAAAGGTGATAATGGTATCGTCCTCCATTTCATCTTTAAAACAGAGAGCCTCGTTGATGGTAAGGATGGGTCTAATTTATTCATCTTCAGATTTGGGCTCTTTGGCAGGTAGAGACTTTTGAATCAAGATAAATTCAAGTTTATCTCATGAACTTGGTTTTGCAGTGGGGTAAAGGATAAGGTTCTTTGTAACTTGCCCATTGGATATTACCATGTTTCCAGACCAACACCTAATGTAAGCATCTGCGGTTGCGATCCAAGGTCTTCCTAAAATCAAGGGTGCCCACTGGTTGGGGATTGAGTATGTAAAATAAGAAGGTCAACGAGGTATTGAGTCTACCAAAATAGTGATTCTTTCTAGCTTCCCTATTGGTCTAATAGTAGATCGACCTGCCAATTCTAGGATGGCGGGAGTTGGTTTAAGGTTCCATAGACCCAACATAATCACAATAGCAAAAGTTATAACATTAATCACTGCCCCAAAATATACCAGTACATTTGGGATTAATTTGCATTGTCAGAATTGGATTCCCACGATCCTCGTATTTGATAGGTATAGATTTCCCCAGCATTATATCTGATAATTTTCCCATGATATGAATAGTAAGTGGGTCCTTTGTTTTTCTACCAGGTTTCTTAGAACAATATTCTTTAATTGTCTTAGCATAAATTGGTACGTCCTTCATAGGCTGAAGTAATGGAATTTTAACAAATAAATTCTGCAATTCTCCCAAAAAGTCGAATTTAGGAAGAGGACTTTGTTTGCTTAAAGATAGTCTTTCAGGATAGGGCATACCAGTCTGACACCCTATAACAACAATAGTTTGTAATGAGTTTGTTTTTTATAGGAATCTGTGATGCCTCTTACCCTATTATTTTTTTGTTCTGGTTCTGAAACTTCATCATTGGTATGCTCGACAATTACAGGTGAAGTTTGAGTATTGACCACTCAACCAGATCGAAGATTTAATTCATTCCATTCCATAGTGGAAATACTATATGCAGGGAGGTTGAGTGTCTCAACCTTTTGAGACCCTCTATTATTTGGATTTAGATTGGGTTGGACATGCAATTGAGGATGAAGAGGAGGATTATTGGCAGATGTATTAGTAAGCAGCTGTAGTTGCTATTGCAGCATAGGTCGGGAGAATTATCCTGAAGGAGAAGGAGGAGGTCCACGCTAGTTCTGAGACCATGAAGAATTTGGACCAGATTGAGGATACTAGGGTTTCCAGGTCATTAGATACTGGTAAGGCTATGGCTGAGAGGGTGAAAAAGGTATAGATTGTTGAACAAAATTCATATTATTAAAATACTGTGACGAGTCTTGAGGCATACCTTGATTCATACTCGACAGTCATGGTTGCCGCAACTTCCTTGATCCCATAAAATAATTTTGTTATGCTTCTTCAATCATTCCCTAAAAGATTGCCTTTAATCCAAGAAGAGACGGGCAAGTGCTTGTGGAATGACTCTACTCACATATAGCACAGGCCTCCATAGAATTTAATGGACATTCGTTCAACATATGCTTCTTCCTGCATTGAGGGAAGAAAATAGACATGCCCTTCTCTACTTTTATCTATTTTTGCTTCACCTGCAATACATCTAGCTTCGATGATAATGTTCTTAGGATATCGGTTCTCAAATTGTCTAGCAGATTCCTAATTTCAGCCTTTATAGCTCCACCGTTGGATGTTTTGAGAGTTCATATTCTCTACCTATGTCTCGCAGCCCCCTGTGAGCACTTTATGCATAATTCACAAATAGTATCAAATTCCTCCTTTGATATATCTCATTTCCCCACTAAGTTCAATAGCCCCAGATATTCCTCCCTCAGTGCCTTGAGAAAAATGATCTTCAAGATATTCTTATCCAAGTCACTGTGGTCGGATCTCTATAAACTATATTGAAAATGTTCCACAAAATCTTCCATATTCTCATCCTCTTTCTACATAATCTTAAAAATTTCTTCCTTTACATCTTACGATTTGCAGTAGTCCTGGTATTTCTCAAGGAAAATCTTCTTCACATCCTCCCATGTAGCAATGGATTTTCCTCCCAAACCCATAAACCATCTCAAATTTGTGCCCTTAGAAGTAGCGAGAAATATCTTCAATTTATGAGCGTTAGAAATGTAACCATACCCCCGACAAACAACATTGAATTCAAAAAGGAATGTGTCCAGATCCTCAGATGTAAGACCATGGAAGTTGGGTAGTTTTGTCAAAGGAATAGGCTTCATAGGTGCATCACCTCTGATATCTCCAATTGGAAATTCAATTGAAGAAGTTACAGAAGCCATGAATATCTGCCAATACTCACTTGAAATTTCAACAGGTTCTGGCTCTGGTTGTTCTATAACAGGTGATGGAAGTTGTTTAAAAACAATCCCTTGATCCAATGATGCCAAGAATTCCTTCAAATATTCTTCCTCTGAACTTGAAATATGCAATTCCTCAGATCCTCTGCTTGTTACTTCTTCTTCCCCGAATTGCACTTCTACTCTTGGAGGATGTTTTGGTTGTGAAATTGATTTCCCCCAGATCTCGTATGAGATCTTACCCGAGCAGCAACTTATGATGATGCTCCAGACTCAACCCTTGAGATGATCTCTTAGATGTAAGTTTTTTTTGCCCAAATCAATGTAAGTTTTTTTTGCCCAAATCAATCCCATTTCTTTTCGAGGGTTTCTCTCTGCCCCTTTTATTGGTGTATATGTTCATACAATCAGGAAATAAAAGGGAAACTTTGAAACAAATTAAAAGCTCAAGACCTGGAGGAGAATAAGAACTTCCTTCCCCAGGACGAGAGAGTGGCCCCTAAAAGAAAACAAAAGAAAGAAAATAAGCAAATCACAGAAATCAAGCTCGGGACCTAAAACATCGTGAAACATAAAACTTCCCTTCCCAGGATGAGAGAATAATACTTATTAAAACAAAGCAAAGAAATCTGAAGCTCCAGACCTGGAGCAAGGTGATAAAAACTTCCTTCCCTAGGATGAGAGAATAACCCTACAAAAAATAATAAAAGCAAAGAACCAAAGAACCAAACGATCTAATACGTAGGACCTAGAGCAAGGTGTAAACTTCCTGCCCCAGGACGAGAGATCAGTCCTATGGTCAAGCTAGTTGTACTTTCCCGCCTTTGATAGCCTCCCTGACAACAACACAAAAATATTGGTGTCAAAGTATGAACCATGCAATTCAACCGAACCATTTAATTGTCATCCTGGGGTTCTACCATTTATTTCAAGGCTATCATGCACTATATGTGCAAGCCACAATTTCCCTACCCAACAGTGAACATTAACTATAAATTCATCAATGTGTAACTGTAAGAAATATTGTAACAACAAGTAAGAGTAACAAAAAGTAATAACCGTAACAACAAAAAGGACTCACAACAATGCACTAATAAACATTCAAAGCAATAATAAACTTACATAAATAAACCTAACACACATCTAATCCAACAACACGTGGTGAGGAGAGTGTTCCCAACTCCTTGATCAGGGTTGTGGTGAGATTAAAGAATCATGATATGCTGAGAAGATCAATTTATCATTAATAAAAGAAATATTACAATTGTGATGTTACAAACTCAAAGTTAGAGTACTTTCTTGCAAACTTAACGCCTCTTAACAGTGTTGGCTTTCACAACCTGCAAATCTACTTTATATAATTTGTCAATGATACAACTCCTAGAATTACGACACTATCTTCCCTTAATTACATGGTGGTTTTAGAATGAAATCAAAATTTTAAAAGATAGCAGTGTGTCAATCGAAGGGTTGATCCACTGCTGCATCCAACATTCAAGAATAGCACTATTAGTTTAATAACATCGTTCATTGAATCACGGTCTTGGTCATTCTCCCTTTAAATCTGCAAAAATAATTGAATTAGCAAGTCACTTGGTAATAATCCACTACAACTATGCTTCATTGACCAATAATCCATAAATACATGACGAGACGTATACCTATGAAACTAAGATATCGATTAACCACTATTGGCATGAAATGGATAAAAGAAAAAGGTAAAAGGGTGAGTAAAAGTATGCAAATCTAGCCAGCAACACCTGGAAGAGTCTAATTTTAAGATTACCTTATAGATCTCGACATTCTCCTATGTATTATCTTCGATTTTTCATATGTTACAACATCATCTACTTATTTAATTTAAATTAACTACTAAGTAATGAATTATTGATTTATATCCACTTCATATTGAGGAACAAGGGTGGTGGAAGAGAAAAAATGGCGAATGAGATCACTTAGCATTGCTTGAGAAATTATTATTTCAAAAGTACCTAGTTGTAATGGAGCAAAATAAACAAGTGCACCATAAGCATGAATATGATTTGAAAATATTAGATGGTAAATATGATCTGAGGCACCCTTTACCAAAAATCAATTGAATATTAAGGTAAATGCATAGGCTTCATTACCTGCTTATCAAAAAATCTTTAATATTGAAATAAATACAAACAGGAAAGGAATATAAATCTAAACTAATCCATTCCTAATCCTTATCTAAACAGAGGACCGAAATGAGGTGAAATCATACTTCCAATGTAACCATTCCATCATTTTATTTTCTTCATGTATGTACAAGTCACAAATTAGTAACAAAAATCCAATTATAATTAAACCAATATAAATAAATCTAAATGTAGTATGTACACTTATTTCTAGCATATTTACAAAAAGAAGCTTACTTACAGACATTCTCTCTTGGAAAGTTTCCTCCAACCAAATCTCTATGGTATCATAAAAATATGGATGGATAATAGATAGATAATGGAAGAGGTTAAATAAAAGAGAGGTTGAAAAAACATTAGTGTTATGAAATAAGTCATTAGCAATCTTCGGTAGAACTAAATATTCCAAACAACTTTCAAATGTATCAATGAAATTGAGATGGAAGCTTGATGAATCTACCACAATATCATTGGTTAAATTAAGAGGTTGGACATATTGCATCAATGCATTAAAAACTGATAATTCATGTTGACAATGCACAATAGAAGGAAAAGTAAGCTGATTAGATATGACCATCAAATATAATGAGAAGATTAACAAATCTGGATGGTAATGATCTAAATCTTGTGATTCATTTTCACATTCTAGCAATGCATATTGCAATTGTTCAACACTTAATTGTTCCATATGCCAACAAATCATATCTAAGAACTAAAAAATGCAAGCATAAAACAAATCTGAAAACAAACAAAATTAATGAAATCAACTCATAATTTACACTATTGTTACAATTAATGTTACAACACAATTGGGACTGATTTGAAACAACTTTCTTCTCACAAGACATCGACATCAACTTTTGAAAGAGGGAAAGATTCAAGGCCATCAATAGGAGAAAGAACTTGATCATCATAAGAATCATAAATTTGGATGGATCCTTGAATGCTGAAATCATGGAAATGATCAATTGTTTGAAAATGAGAATTATTGGAACAAATTCTGAATTGGAGTTTTCTTCATTTTCAAATGTGATTTGACTTTGATCATTATGATTTAATATGGAGTAAGATAAATCAACATCCTCAATGTAAATTTAATCATAAAAAATGACTTTGTGACATTCACTATAATTATATTCATTCCCATACGATGCATCAAAACAAGGAGTATTGAGCACATTTTCATCAATATTGATAGAATGATTGTCAAATGAATCTCTATTTTGACAAAAACTAATTGGAAATTAATTTATGTCAACCTCTATTTTCTAGAATAACATCAATGCAAAGAGGATATGAATTACTATCAACAAAAATATCAGGATAAAGAGAGAAATGAGAGTTTAAATAAATGAACCTAAAAATATCTCTATTTGCAGAATCTTGTGTGTTTTCTCCATTAAAAATTTCATATTCTTGATCATTCTTTTGGTTGTTTAAACTTTGCTGAAGACTGTTAATTGGATGTCTTAAATTTTGTATTTTATCAACATGATAAAATTCAGACATTTCTATAGCGAATTTCTTCAATATCTACTTGTACTTGTTGATTTCATGCTGATTTTCAGATTTCAAGGTAGCAATTTCTTCAATTATGTTGTTGGTATCTTGCAGTTGATGATCAAAATCTTGTAACCTTTGTTATTGTGATTCATTAACATGCAGTAGATTATCATGATCATCATTAATGTTGTAAGAAGTGTGCACTAAATGAAGGAATTTATCATACATGGCTGAGGCAACTTTATCATGATTAGCATGTACCTTCATATCAAAATTTTCAATCATGTTAATAGAAGCTGAAGAAGATTCATAAAATCTTGAAATTGTCTAATATGGATTTGAAATACAAGGAACATAAACTAGTTTTCTAAACCATCCTGTAAATTGAAACTTAGGAAGCAAATATTCAGATTAAAATTGGAAACAAATTCATTTGAATCTAATTATAAAGTCATTTAAAGGCTCACCTTCAAATCAACAGAGTATTTCAAGCTAATCGCATACGTGTTCATAGTCATAATCTAGAAAAGCATGTAGGAATTTTTTTACAAACTCATCCCAAGTGTGAATGGAGGAAAATGGTAGAGATTTACACCAATTTTTTTCCATTCATGTTAAAGTGAGAGTAAAAATCCTTCACATGACACCTTCATCAATATCAAAATTATTACAATTTAAAACAAATTGAAAAACGTGTTCATAAGCAGAAGCATTTTTCTTACTATTGAACTTCGTCTTTGACAAGAGTTTTACTACCTGAATTGGAGTTGAAGTAGGTGGAAGTCCAGTAAAGGAACTCCAAAGTGATCGCTTAAAAGGAACCATTGAAATAAGATAAAATTTTGTAATATAAAATATCTAAAGAAACAATGTAATGCAGGCCCTCCTTTTAGAACCAAAAATGTTGATGGCCAAAAATGACCTCATCAACATCAATGAAGGCCACCTGGTCAAAGACCCAAATTAGACTCCTATATGTTTGTATAATGGCTCCAACTGGTTCAATTAGGTCCAGTTACCCCTTCTCTTTCCCTGTTAGCTTGTGATTTATCTACTACTCACCAACAAAAAAAGAGTAAGCAGGTCTCCCCTCTTGCTGTGCACATGCAAACAAACAAATCCTTAAGTTGACTTAAGGGCTCAGCTAAGCCACACCAAAATTATGCCCCTACGTAAGGGGACTTCTAGGATGCAGACTTAAATCTAAATGCACATCTAATTTAATATGCAAGAAAAAATTAATCCTATCTCGAATTGGAAAATGATAGCCATCTCTCATTTCGAGAGCAGATAAACTAACTAACCAGGGGAAGAGGATTGTTTATATAATGATTGAATTCATTATATGTTTTTCAGTAATTAAAGAAGTATTTCATTCAATTAATGAAAGAGAAAACAAAATGGGAATGCATTTAAACAATAAATAGTTATTGCTTAACATATTCATATTTCAACGAATTCATATAAATTGTGATTTTGTTATCATCCTCAAAGATAGCTCCTACAAAAAATCAATAACATAAAACATTAGATACAACAATAGTGCTCAATGTTAGAATTCAATACACTATTTCTAACAAAAATAAAAATCAATTAGAGAAATTTTGGCAAGAGCAAATTAACTTACAATTCAAACAAGAGTGCATTGAAATGGAAATTTATTAAACTCATACCAAAAATTCAATACAAATTTTGTAGTCCATGATCAACTTCAGCTCCTTTGAGACATTACATATAGTAGTGTAAAACAATTTTCTCTTTCAGGGCTCAAAATGTTGTATCTCTCCATGATTCAACTCACAATATATTACAAAAGTGCCTAATATGCACAATAAGACAAATCACATAATTTTTCCCTAATACCTCATATATAAAGTTTTCCCCTCACCTACATCTATAATATCCTATACAATAGTTTCTTTAGAGGCTCTAGTTGTAGAGAAGATGAACCCCTTCCTCATTCTCAAAACTAATATTTAATAATTACAAGAATCTCCATCGATGGAGAACTGTTGAGAATAGTTTTTCAGATCCTGAATTAGAGTTACAAATTATCCATTCTTCTATTTGTTGCTCTCTTTCCATTTCTCCAAAACGCCTCATATCTTAACTTCTCCAACTGATCTCTTGCTACAAACCAATCAAAACCAAAATAAAAATAAATTAAATTGCATATTAGAAATAAGAAAATAAACTCTCATAAAATTTCTAAATCAAAGTAAATAAAATCCAAATAAATTCCATGCCACAATTGCTTCAAATGGATATGATTATCCTTTTTAACATTGTTAGAGGGAGAATTAGTGACAATAGTTTTCTCAAGCCAATGAAATTTTCCCAAATCAAATTAGGAAAAAAAAATTGTTGTTGCAAATTCATCACTTTGCCTTATGATGAATTTTTGGGTTATTAAATGATTAAATCTTCTAAATTTAATATTTCTAGATCATTTTCCTGAGTATTATCTTTCTAATGAGCTTTTGTGAACTTCATTTGGCCAAGTAAATCTTGAGATATGCCTCTCCAAATCCAAGGTGTCAAAACTACCAGAATTTTGAAAAGAAATAGATACCTAGGTCAAAATTAGACATTTTTAAATTAAAAATTCTAATTTTAAATTAAATTACTAAATTAAATAAATGTATATTTACAATTAAAAAATAGTAATTAATTATAATTATTAGATTAATTAATTATATACAAATTAAATAAATTTAATTACAAATTAATTAAACATTATGTATTAATTAAATTATTTAGAAGCTATATTTAAAAATTAGTTAATAAGAATATTAATAAAATATATTAAAAAAAGAGTAAGTGGCTTTTGCTTCATATGAACCATGTTCAATGGGGGGGAGGACTTTCATTATATATGACATCGGAGATATAAGGTGCATGTGGGTCTCAGAGGAATAAGGAGGGGAAATCTCGAAGGAGATAGGAAAAGTAGTTGCAAGAAGATGAGGTGTCGAGGAGGTGAGGGAGTGATAAGGAAGTCTCAGGGATTAGAGGAATATGGCTCTGAGGGGTTATTTAAAAAAAATTATGAGATGGAGGAGGTTTGAGGTGAGGAGAGGAGAGAAGTAAAGAGGAGAGGAGGGACATGTGGCACTCTCATTCTATAAAATACAATCACTTCATTATTAAGACTCAATTATATAAGAAAAAACTACAACCATTTTTTTAATAATTATTGGGATCTTAGAGGTTTTTTGAAATTGGAATTTGAAATTGGCTTCTGAGATCTGAGAACATATCATTTTAATTATTTTATAATATCGGTTGCGGTTGTTTTGTAGGACTGTTAGCAATAAAAATAATAATTAATAAAAAAATACTTAAAATTTAATACAAATTAATATTTACAATTTAAAACTACTTAATCTACAAAAATGAAATAATATACATTTTGTATATTTTTTTAGCTTAGGCAGTAAAAATCACTGAACTTCAGAAGAAAGTCGTTTGTAAATCGTGCATCGAAATGAAATGAAACAAGATCCTATGGAAATTTAGAAAAAAAATTGAATGCAATGATGCAATCATAATGAAAATATCAAGAAAACAAAAATCTTGCAAAATTGTTGCACACTTAACCAAAAGAAAATATTAAAAGGAAATTTAGCCAAAATTTACAAAAAGGGTCCCCATTATTATTATAAAGAGAATAAGTTAAAAATGGGAGGGGAGGAGGCACGGGTGGGGGGGGGGCATGGGGGGTTGTGATTTGACCACAATAGGTCTGTAGTTGTTTCCTGGTATAGCAAGAAGCAAAGATCTGTGGCACTTAGCTCGACATAAGCAAAATACATTGTTGCAAGTTAAGCATCATGTGAGGCGATATGGATGAGAAAGATACTTGTTGAACTATTTGGTGAGATGATGGATCCAACTGTGATCTACTATGATAATCATAGTTGCATCAATTTCTTTAAGAATCATATTTTCCACGATCAATCCAAGAAAATAAATATTTGGTATCACCATTTACGGGACTGCGTGCAAAGGCAAATAATGTTGCTTCAGTACATTTCGACAGAGGAACAAGATGTGACATTTTGACAAAGGCCTTGTCAAGAAGGAAGTTCGAGTTCCAAAGGTGCACATATGGGTGGTTGATAATTCTTTTCTTGTTGAGAGGGAGTGTTGAAAAATGTAGCAAGAAACTCTCAATTTGATTTTGCCATGATTAAATTAAGAAAAATCAAGTTTTCACATCAACAGACAACTTGGATGTAGCTAACTTGTGTGACATGGCTTGTGTCACCTAGTTTACTCAGTAAATTCGAGTTGGAGGAGTTAGATTTCAATTAAGCATGTGTGATTTCTAATTTGTAGAAATCAAAATCAGTTATTTCAAGTTTTTTGCAATTAAACTAGTTCCAACTGTTGGAGGAACTAGTGGAAGGTCAATTATGTAGTGAGATTGCAGTCAAACTCAGTGATCATCCAGTTAACTGATCAATCAGCCAAAAATAGCTAGTGCATGTAGAGAATTTGGGTTTCTCAGTTGTGGTGGAGATTCAAGGAAAGTGTAACATTAGATGTAGACTAGTCTTGAGTGTACAGGCGTTGCATGTAGTTAGATTATCGACCTAAGGAATCACACAATCCATTTTGAAGAAATTCCTAAATAATAGTGAGCTAATTTCTCAAGGAACAACAAAAGGAAATGAGAGCTCAGGCAGAGGAAAAAATTGACTAAGTCTAGGTTAGAGCTTCTTAGTGAGTAAAGAGATAGGTTATGCACTTGCAGATTCTGCTCAGTTGAGAAAATAAATTGTAATACATCTCTATTCATGAGATTAATACAAGGCATTGGCATTTTTAGCAATTTTCTTTCCCTAGGAAAAATACTATTTGCATGTGTGTGATTTCTTATTGCATGTCTGACATTTTTGTTCTAAATTGTGAATTAATGTCCATACAACAGTAGAATATGTTTGTATCTTGTTATATTTATTAAAACTTCATAAGAAGTTGCAAATCTACATCGTAATTTCTATAGGTTATGGCTCGATCAAGCCATATCGTTTACCATTAATACCATTAATAAAATTTCATAAAGGTGTTGGCGAGTTATACTTTTTAATGGCTCTATCGATCCTTTGAGTTTGATCAAGCCATTGGTTAACCATGTATACCACTCAATCGAGAGTTACTTTAATGCTTGATTGAGAAATTTGAACTTTTAATCTAAGCACTCGATTGAGCATTTAAAGCACTCGATCAAGCTCTTGAAGTCAAAAAAATTACAATTTTGGCACCTCTTCTACAAATTTCTCTCCAACCCCATTTTGTACCCTATTGGATTTAGGGAAGAATTTGTCCTTAAGTGGCGAAGTTGATCATGTTGGATTTTTTGAAAGAATCCTCTATCCAATGGCATATGAATTTGACACTTTCGAATTAATATGATAATTTTCATCTAATTTCTTTTAAACATAATGCTTGGAATTTTTTTGGACAGTTTTAAAGGGGCAGAATAAAAAATCAAGAACATAAAATATACACAACGAAATTTTTTCAAAAAGATACCACTAGGTTTTTTTACGAGTCCTCTTCAAAAGGGTAATCTTGGTTTTTTTTTATAACAGAGGAATTGACAGCTGGAGCAGCCTCACAACTTGCAATACATGGGTTCGATTCTGACCGCTACCACTATAACCCCTGGGAAACTGCACCTGACCTTCTCCACAGCTCCAGGTTAGTCCGAGGGAATTGAACTCGTGACCTTCAGCACGGAGCCTGCCTTTCTAACGAACTTCACGGCATTATGAATACCAACTCACCTACCCCTGTGGGGCTAGGTAATCTTGGTTTTTCAATTTACTTAAAGAGTTGAAAAAAAATGTTACTTGAACACATGTGTCTCCAAAATGCAATTGAAATATTACTTCTCCAAAAACTTATTCATTTCCATGTAGATCATGCTCATATTTATATATTTTTTTAAATTACACATTTTAGACTAAGCTATTCTATGTGAACACAAACATACCTCTTAAGTTTTGCGAAAATGTGGAGTGACATATATTACATTCAATGGAAATTTGGGAGATTATATGACACTAAATTTTTTTGCTAAAATTATAATTAGGAGAACAACATAATTCCCCACATATTGTATTTTTACTCCAAATCAAAATTCACAATGCTTATGTGAATTTTGAGGGCTACAATTTGATAAAAGAGGAAAAACGCAAAATTTCATCACCACATTTGGCCGAAAATTGTTACCCATATTCATGCTTTCACCCTCCTACATTCCATACAGAGGATTAGAAGGCATGAGTGTAGAGGCCCACATACTTGGGAGGTGGTGAAAGAGGCCACCAAGAAAAATAATGTTCATGGGGAGTTGTTTGACATCCCTCTAGATCACCCTACTAGACATAAAGGTATGGTTCCACTTAGATATTCTAAGAGTGTTGATGCAACCCCTTTTGTGTATGATCAATTCATTGGAGCTTGGGGCCAGTTCCCCCACCATGACCAGGTCACCCTTTATTTTTCTAAGGATATATATGTAGAGTTCCTGTTGCATATGAGGCTGGATTACACTAATACTATATCTCATTAGTATGGACTCGTCTTGGGACATACATATAATTGCGAGGGGGGTTGTAGGGACCCTAGGCATGTACCACTACCTCTCAAAATTATTTCCACTACCATTTCAGTGTGTGGTATTACCAACAGAAATAGAGGATCTATCACAACTTGGTGTTGATACTAGGGATACCATTGCAAATAACATGTGGATGTCATTGGTAAGTATGAGTGTTGCATTGCATGGAGGGATTAATAGACTGTCGTTATTGCCTTGTGAGCCACTAGTTTCTTTATATGATGATTCATTTCTCACGAGTTTACCTGTTGACCTACGTTTTTCATATGCATATATGTGTCGTGATGCTATCCGTGACACTTGGAAGGTGCACGACACATGTGACATAGACCAAATACATATATATACGAAACTCTTGAATCTTATCATCAAATTATGCATAATTATTTTTACTAATTTAGTTCATATTAGATTGCATTTATGTTAATAAGTTCATGATCACATGTAGACACAAGGCTCTAGCTACATGGATGACCTTACAAGTTCATTCGAGGGGGTAGTTGATCAGCTAGATGATCCTCCATGAGTGCATGTTTCCATGTATTCTCCTTCATCTCCACCTCCAACTCATAACATTCATGTTGAGGAGAGTCATTATGTACAGCCACATGGACCAACAGTTGAGGCAAACATTTTTATTCCTAAGATTTCAATATTTTCTTTTCAAAGTTACATGAACACTAATTAATTCATAGAATAATTGCAATTTTTCCTTGCCATTGTGTACATAGGCCCATATGTAAAGCGTTGTCGATGTCACAATTATGTGGATGCATGATTGAGATGTTGGGTATAGAGGCATTGGCAATGTAGGTCCATTGATGCAGGCTCCAACCTTTAAGCCACATAAAAGGGAGCACCAAACCCAGATTCATTAGACCCACATCCTATCTAACTTGCATTTGGACTCGAGTGATGATAGTAGATTCATATGTGTAATTAAAAATGTGGCTCAAAATCATTTATTTCCATATTGTTTATTTTGCACAAATAATGATCCAACTAGTTTGAATTTGAATGTGTTATATTGCAGTACTAGATTATGGACACTTACTTTACACAAAAAAACTCACAAAGGAGTTATGGTGGTACTTAGAGTGGATAGTTTGTATATTATCAAGCCCATTTCATAGGGAACATTCACATGTGATACCGACTTTGTGTATTTTCATACATGGACAATTTATGGATGTACATGGACATTATTTCAGTTTATAGATTATTATTATTTCAGTGTATGGATGTTCATGTGATATTTGTAATTTGAATACATTTTCATATGGATAGTTTATTCATACATTCATTATTTCAGTTTATGGATTTGCATTAATCTTGTTTATGGATGTTCAATCATTTTTTAAGTTTATTAATTTGTTAAAATTATTCGCTAGTTTTAATTTTATATATATATAAATTTTATTAAAAAATATAGCAATTTTAATTTCCAGTTTCATAGACTACGAAAATAAGTGAATCTTAATTTATGATGCAAGTCACTTTGAATCTTAAAATGAACCAAAATATATGATGGTTGAATTGAAAAACACAAATATGATTGAAATAAGTTTTAAATTCAATTTATTTATTCTGAGGTCATCTGCAAAAGCTTAGTCATAACATGATATTTAAGTCATATGTATTGGAATTTAATATACCCAAAAAAAACTAATGATATGTTTCTATAATTTTATATATAATTAAATATGAAATTTCCTAAATTTACTTGTCTATCTCAAGGTTCAATTAAAAAACACAAATGAAATTGAAATAAGTTTTATTCAATTTTAAAAGATGTCTTGTAAACAACAAACAAGTTTTATTCAATTTTTTTTTTTTTTTTTTTTGTGAGGCCATCTACAAGAGCTTAGTCATAATATGATATAAGTACAATCTTACTATGATGCAAGTCAATTTGACACCTAAAATGAACTAAAATATATCATGTATCAATTTAATATTGAGCATGGAAAGAATTACAATCATGTTTCGTATTGGCTTGTAGAAAGTGTCTTTTAGTGCAATCAACATGTATGTTATTGTATAATAAATTTTAAGAATAAATTATTTGAATTATAAAGTCATCCATATTATAATAAAAAATCTGTATATGATTTTTTGGTAATCCATCGATATACCATTGCATGGTCAACTTTTTAAAGTAATACAATCAATTTCTTAAATCTCAAGGTCCATTTAAAAAACACAAGTAGGATTTATTCATTTTTAAAATATGTCATGTAAACAACAAATAAGTTTTATTCAATATTATTTCTTTTGAGATTATCTACAAGAACTTAGTCATAACATGATATACGTCAATCATATTGGAATTTAATAATGGTCAAAAAAATATATGACAACATTTTTTTATAATTTCATATAATATTATCAAATCCTAATTTAATTAGCTATACAAAGTATTTCAATAATTCCTTATGATTGAAATAAGTTTTAATTCGACTTATTTTCGTTTAGGGTTATTTACAAGAGTTATATATATATATATATATATATAATAATATATATATATAATATATTATTTA
This sequence comes from Pinus taeda, assembly GCA_000404065.3. Classification (NCBI taxonomy): domain Eukaryota; kingdom Viridiplantae; phylum Streptophyta; class Pinopsida; order Pinales; family Pinaceae; genus Pinus; species Pinus taeda. The sequence goes on along the minus strand of APFE031691658.1, from coordinate 13,528 downwards.
TATATATTATATATATATATATATATATATGTTGCACTTTTTACAATCCAATATGAAGCATAGAAAATGAGAATAATAACAATGCAGTTATTACAAATAGTTTACAGTTTCAAGAAGAAAACATTTCAATTAAGTGAACATTTTATTTGAGATGAAAATTCAAGTAATTTATTTATGGTTAAATTACTATCACATAGAAATCAATGCACAATGTCAATCTAATTACCTTGAAATTAATGTACACCATACATTTAGTTACATCAAATCAGAAATCAACATCTTCATTGAAATCAATGCATTTAATGTAAGCAATCAAATAGAATGAGAAATCAACATGTACATTGAAATCAATGCAGTTAATTCAAACACTCAAATAGGATTAGAAATCAACATCTACATTGAAATCAATGCATCTAATGCAAGCAATCAAATAGGATTATAAATTAGTATCTACATTGATATCAATTCATTTAGTGCTATCTATGAAACAGGATAAGGAATCAACATCTACACTGAAATCAATGCATCTAATGCAAGAAATCAAATAGGATTAGAAATTAACATCTGACTTAGTGAATGAATGCATCTAATGCAAGAAATCAAATAGAATTAGAAACCGACATCTACATAAGAATAAATGCATCTAATGCAAGAAATCGAATAGGATTATAAATAAACATCTACACTGAAACCAATGCATCTAGCAAATAATTTTCTTTCCTTTCTCTCCCCCCTTGGTTTGATTTAGAATATTAGTTTACAGTGCTAAGATCTTCCTCATATTATAAACAAAATTCTTTCATTGTGATTAAGGACTCATCAATTTTTGCAAGTAAAATGAAGAGTTTTTATGTTAATTTTATGATCAATTTAACATAAACCCGAAACCAAACAGCATCATAAACATGTACAAAACATCATCAAAAACACATTACAACAAGCACATGATAAATGAACTCACCCCTTCTGGGCTATGTCTCCATGCTCCAGCTTCCAATGGCTTGGGCCTCTCTATTATGCTCAAAAGTGTAAAAAATTGTGTTTACAATGCTCAAATGCTTATGGAACTTGCTCCAATCAGTCCATAATATTCAAAAATGACTATCTAGCCTCTTTTTGCATCCCATTTGGTGGAAAACTGAATAAGTTATGACTTTCCCTATTTCTCCCACTATTCATTCCACAAATTGATCCACATCTGATAGGAAGCCACAATTTCGCTCCAAAAATATGCTAACTGAGCAAGAATTTTGTCGCGCAGCGGGCCATAATCCGTTGACACCAAATATCCATCACAAATCACAATTGGAAAGGACTGATAGGCTTAAGGTTTGTGTATGTAATAGGCAATTATGCGATTTCGATGTGGAAATGATAAACCTCTCGCTTCCGAGAATTTATCGCAAAGCGTAGTTTGGTGGTGAATCGATGGGTGATCATAATGTAGGACTTTGCATCATTGCGAGTTGTGATTGAAATATTGCATCATGACCCATACCCTCTAGGGCTGATTTTTCGTAATGCCTTTCCTTCGCTGATGTGTGATTGCAATCTATTGCATCGCACCTCTGGTTGATTCTTGAAGCCTTCCCACCTACCTTATCGCATTGCAACCCTTCCCTGATCAGGGGCTGATTTTTAACACCGACCTACCTTATTGTGATTTGTGACATGCAAGGGCCAATGGCGGCCTGCCACTTGGTGCCTTCTCATTCTCTAAGGACCATGCCAAATCATCTAATCCTGCCATGTGAACAAGTCAAACCTGAACTTTGACTTGCTCTAACTTTTACATACGAGCTCAGATTTTAGTGTTGTTTACACCGTTGGAATCAGAATGACGAGCTCTTCGTTCTGAAGCCAATTTTAACAAGATTCTGACACTTTGATTTTTGAGCCTAATTTTGAGCACCTAATCACTCCTCCCCATTGAAAGCCTTTTGGACCCCAAAATGATCGTTTTGAATTGTTTGGCAGGTGAGGGTATAGTTCCCTTACCTTTCCAACCTCTATCCATTTGGATTTTGAAGGAATTGTACCTTTGAGCCCCACTAAGAGATAATCAATACTTCCCCTTTTTGATGTCCTTCTTCTTCTGTCAAGTATAGTGTCTTGCTGAAGCACATCAAGGAATTATGGAGAAAAGTCTTCAATAGATGGAATTTGAACATTATCTCCTTGATTTTCAATCAAATGATACTCATACAACCTTAAAGTCTCAAAATTAACCACAACATAAATTTTCATATATGAAGGCAAATCCAATATGAAGGCATTGTTATCAATCTTTTCCAAAATTTTGAATGGACCATATCTAATTGGTTTTAGATTTTTACCTTCTCCTTGGAGTGTCTCTTTGTTAATGTGAAGCCAAACTTCATCACCAACTTGTAACTTGTGATCTTGAAGATTCTTGGCGTGCCTTGCTTTGTACTTGCCTTGGCTTTTCTCAAGCTATTCTTGAATCTTTTGGTGTACTAATTGTATTTGTTAAATGAAATTTATTGCTTTGTATATGTCACTATGACCTTCATTAACAACATATTTGCTAAAATAAAATCCAAAGGATATTTAGGTAAGTATCCCATGCATGCCTCAAATGGCGAAGTTTGAGTGGAAGAGTTCTTGGCTTAGTTGTAAGCATGTTGAATATAGTGCAACTGTTCATCCCACAACTTAGGATGCTTGCTGCAAAACCCACGCAAAAGATGTATCACTGTTATGTTCACTACCTCTGTTCGACCATCTATTTGTGGATGAAAGGTTGTACTCTTTTTCAATTTGGTATCCATGAATCCCTCTAAGTTTAACCAAAAATTCCCCACAACACGAGAATCTTGATCACTAAAAATGGATGTGAGCAATCCAAAATGCACCCAAACATTCTGAAAGAATAACTGAGCAATTTTTTCAACTGTAACTTGCTTTTTACATAGCATCAAAATAGACATTTTTCTAAACATATCCACAACTACATACAAATAATCATGACCTCACTTTGGCAATGGAATACCTCCTACAAAATCCATAGAAACACTCTCCCACGGTCGGGAGGGAACTGAAAGTGGTGTGTACAATCCTAACTTCCTATTACTAGGCTCACTGATTGCACATAATGAACATCTCTTAATAAAAAGAGACACACTTTCAATCATATGAGGCAAATAACAATACCTCTGTAGATGTGCCACCGTCTTACTTACACTGAAATGACCATCAATAAGAGAAGTATGTGCCTTGCTTATGATGTTAACTCTTTCTCCTTGCGAAATACAAAGCTTTCCAAGATGGTACAACAAGTTATCATGCAAATGATAATCCAATTCCTCTACTTGGTTACCTTGACTCAAGTTTGCATAAACATCTTGAAAGTCATTATTTAATGCATATTTCTCAATATAAATTTCATGTAAAACATAATTATGCTTGAGTAAAGTAGCTTCACTAATAATCAGCCTAGAAAGCATATTAGTAACTTTATTGTAGATAGCTTTCTTATACCCGATTACCAAGTGGAATTGTTGAAGGAAACCCATCCATCGGAAGTGCCTTGATTGCTGCAACTTTGATTGAGATTGTAAGTATTGTAATGGCTGAGGATCAGTGTGAATGACTGTTTCCTTACCCATCAAGTAGTGTTTCCATTTTTTCACACTTTTCACCAATGCATACAATTCCTTGTCATATGTAGTATAGTTAATCACTACACCATTAAAAGTTTCCGAATGAAAACATATAGGCTTACCATGTTGCATGAGGACCACACCCATAGTGTAGTCGCTAGCATATGTTTGAATCTCAAATTACTATCTCAAGTCTGGAAGTGCGAGTACGAGAGCTGTACTAATATTTTCCTTCAATGCATCAAAAGCCTTTTGCTATTTTCCTCCCCATTGAAAAACCATTTTCACGTTGGTCAACGCATGCAAAGGAGCTGCTATAAGAGAAAAATTAGCAATGAATTTCCTCTAATATTGGGTTGCTCCCAGAAAACTTCTTACCTTTGTAACTGTCTTGGGCATTGGCCAATTCACAATGACATCAACCTTGGAGTGATCTATTTTCAACTCACCTCCTCCAACAATATGACCCAAGTAAACTAAATAAGTCCAAACTCGCATTTTGACATCTTCAGATACATCGGTTCTTTTTTCAAGACATCAAGTACTTTTCTTACATGCATGACATGTTCAACACAGGATTTACTGAAAATTAAGATGTCATATAAGCAGACTATGACAAATTCATCAAGAAATGGCCTCAACACATCATTAATCACACGCATGAATTTAGCAGGAGCATTACATAAACCAAACAGCATAACTAGCCATTCAAACAAACCCCATTTTGTTTTGAATGTTGTCTTCCAAATGTCTCCTTCAACTATTCTAATTTGATGGAAGCCATTTCTTAAGTCCAAATTGGTAAAATACTTTCAGCTCATCCTTCTGTCAAGTATTGGTAAAGTGCGTGTCCTTCTGTCAAGGATTGTATCTTCTTTCAGCTCATCTAAGAATTCTGGTGAGAAATCTTCTATAGTTGGTAGCTGAACAGCGCTTTCATGATCAGCGATCAAAGGAGGTTCATACAAACGTAAGTTCTCCACATTAACAAGAGAATACATTTGCATGTAGGAAGGCAAATCTAATTGAAAAGCATTATTTCCAACCTTCTTGAGGATTTTGAATGGACCATAACGAATAGGCTTCAGCTTTTTATCTTATCCTTGCATCCTTTCCTTACTAATGTACAGCCATACCTCATCCCCTTCTTGAAACTTGTGATTGACTCTATGCTTGTCGTGTCTTTCCTTGTACTTGCCTTGACTCTTCTCAAGCTGTTCCTAAATTTTCTCATGTATTTGTTGGATTCTTTCAATGAATGAATGAGCTTTGTAAATATCACTATGTCCCTCAATGGCAACATCATTCTCAATAATGAAATCAAGAGGTGATTTGGGCAAGTAACCAAAACAAGCTTCAAACGGTGAGGTGTTTGTGGAAGAGTGCTTGGCACGGTTGTAAGCATGTTGTATGTAGTGCAAATGTTCATCCCAAAGCTTGGGATGCTTGCTGCAATATCCTCTCAAGAGGTGCACAATGGTTCTATTCACAACTTCGGTTTCTCCATCTGTTTGTGGATGGAAAGCAGTACTCTTCTTCAACTTTGTGTCCATCATCTCCCATAGGTTGGACCAAAAATTCCCCACAAATCTGGAATCCCTGTCACTAATAATGGAA
>APFE031691656.1:6493-17987 GCA_000404065.3 Pinus taeda | reverse complement strand
ACAAAAAATGCTAGGAAATCTAGTTGGGTAGGTAGATGGGGTTGCAGAAAAGTTGTCTCTTTCAAGACCAAAGTTGCTGAAACATATACAAGAAAGGCAACACACTGGAGCTTGACTAATTCCCCTGTTTTCATGTGTATATTGCTCCTTACTAACACCCCATCATCCACTGGTTTATGTAGCAAACTCAAAGGTTTTGTCATGATAGTAATGGCCTTCAGAAGCCACATTTCTTGTGTAAAAATCTTTTCATTTTCATCTACTCTTGATTACAAGTTATTTTCAGAGAAAACTTTGTTGAATCAGTCCTCACCCATATTTCCTCCATATTAACAGCTAACTCTACTATTCTAGCCCCCTATACCCCTTTATCCCTATTATTATAAACACCATGGTGTATAAACCCCACAATGCATAAATATCCCTTCCCTGGCACTATAGCCATAATATTTTCTCCCTGGGACTTGAGTTGACACCTGGTCAAGGTCAAGAACCCATGACTCACAATTTGATCCCCCTAAAACCAGTCTCCCTACCCAAAGTCCCATTTTGCCTTGAAAAGCCTTGAAAAACCTTCAAAAAGCTTGAAAACATTGAAAAAACCTTCAAAAATCCATAAAAATTACCCCAAGGGGCGGAAAACCTTATAAAAACACCCTTCCCCGCTTTATTCTAAGGTCGGGGGTCGTTCACCCGTTCATATTGCATATATCTCGTATTAACCCTCTTTTCCCAAAGTTTCCGCCTTCGGAAATTATTCATGTCCTAAACCATATATTAAACCCAAAATATCATATTTTCTAAGGTTGGCCGATTAAACACGTTTTACAAAGAAAATATTTGTTTATTGCCCGCCCAGGAGCATTACAGGTCGTGCAGGTTGCCCGTCCGACTGCTGTCCGATCGTGCCTGATCCAGATCTACGGCTGAGGTTGATTTCGGGAAATCCCGACGTCCGCACGTTAACCAAAGCCGCTGCTACCGTTCGCGCAAGTTGGGCGCCCGACAACCGTCCGATCGCCCGCCTCCAGATCCACGGCCATTATGCATATCGGAAGGCCTTACGTGTCTGACAGATACCTTCCGATATCTGTCAGACGCTTACGTCAGGCCAGCATCAGCACAGGGGCACGCGTCACCATTTGATTGCATCGGAGTGTCACCTGACAGTCCGTTCAACGTACAGGGCCGCTTCCGATATTGCGACACCTGTCCAGCCCACGTCTGCGCCCTGATGCCGTGCACGTCACCGCCAGTTCCTCCCGCCTCGCTCCCATTCGTCCACCTGGCTGCCACCTCACCGCCCCCGTGGACCTACCGTTGACCGCCACGTCACCCAGTGACGTCATGATGATGTCACCCAACCCGGGCCCCCAAGATGACGTCATGCTGACGTCATCCATAAAGCGCGCCAAAAAGGTCAAAAAGCCATATTTTTGTGAATTTTCACCATTTTTCGTAATTTTTCTGAAAATACTGTGGAAGCCCGCTGCATGCAAATTTACGACGCCAAGCCACCAGCCAACCTGCAACCATTCTCGACGCACCCGACGCGCTAAACCAGCTGCATTCTTCAGTCCAGACCTCTGTTTACCAGGTATTTCGGCCTCGTCCTCCTGTGAACTGGTTTTTCATGAATTTACTGGAAAAACCACCATTGGAAACCGTTGAATTCTAAATTTTCACCAGCAAACCAACCACACTCTGCCCAATTGACCATTCAGAGCAGAAACTTAACGGTGAAAGCCTCGGGAAACTGCATTCTCTGCTAAAAACCTATCCTGAGTCGCGCAATCGCGGTCTCCTGCATAAATCCTAAAACAAACCAGGGAGGTCTTCCTGCTATTCGAAACCCTTCCAAAAGACCCAGCATTGTCATCCTGACAATTCACCATCCCTGTAAATCGCGGTCCCCATCAGAATTCACGGTTTTAAGGCAGCTCTACATACAAAACATGGAGACCCCTGAAATACTCAATGTCACTCCTCTCAATGCTCCTCAGAGAGAGCAGGACTGGCAGGACCTGGCAGATCTGGATTATCAGATCTCAGAAACCTCCAGGGAAAGGACCACCCCTCATCTTCAATTGTTAAACGAGTTCAGGGCCAAACACAGAGATGGAACAGATATCCTGGGCATCTGGGAGTCTGCCCTGCCAATTTTCAAAATGCCTTCATGCAGACAATTTCCTGATCTTATCCATCTTTGTGCTAGTCAATATGAGCCATCACAGAGGGCTGTAGTCAATTACAAGGGTGAAGTTGTATTCTATACCACCCCTCAGGCCATCAGGGACATGGTCCAGTTCAAAACTAACAAGGCAATGGTTCCCTTATCCTTGCTGGATTTGATCAACCAAGGGAACAAGACACTGACAGAGGCAGAGATCCTGAGGTTCAACCAATTATTTGTTAGCAAATCAGACACAATATTGCACCCTCCTATCTTTGATGGATACCTGAACCAACTTGGGCTAGATCTGGCCCATATGGTGAGCGCAGTGCTAGGATACAAATCAACAGAATATATAGAAGAAACTGTGCTGGTTATGATGTTAAGGTTTGTCCCTGGGAGGGCCCCCATCTGCTACAACTATGCCACATATATATCAGACAAAATTCATGAGCAGTTCCTGCACTTGCCTAGAGAGAGGATGTTCAGATACTCCTCATATATTTTTCATCTCATCCTATATCACCAATATGAAAAATTCTCCTTTGATATGAAAAGAACAGATGCAGCAGGTAACCCAAGATCGGTTGTATACTGGAGCTCCATCTTCCACAAAGGCTCACCCTACACATACTGTGAGTTTATAGACTCATTCATCCATCCAGCCATGTCCCTGCTTTTGAAAGAGTCTCCTCCAAGACTCACTGAGGAAATGAAGAGGATATTACAATTATCCACTGCTTACAGCATAGGGGACTGGTATTTTTACCAGCATCATACTGTAATCAGAATGTATGGGTGTGAGTTAAGACCATTTAGGCTACCCAGGTTTGTACCTATGAGGCTCTTTGCCCTGGAGTATTTCAGGCAGTTCGCCTATGTTGATATGGTCCATTTTTCAGGAAGGGGCAAGAAGGCCCAACTAAAAGTAAAAAACCAGCTTGGGCATATTGTGCTAAACAGAAGAGAAGGATGGAAGGAAGCAGAGAGGATGTTGGAAGGGCTGGGCCTAACACAGAGCTTCCTATGGAAACCATATGACCCTAATGGTTTCATATCCAAAAGGAGATTGAAATACAAACTCGCCGGTTATGAGCATCACAACATGATCCTCATAACAAGACATGCAAACCAGCCAAAGTGGCAGAAAAACACCCTAGTAGAGCCCCTAACCCAAGAAGAACTAAATGACAGGGCTAGGAGACATTTATTGAAAATGGCTGACTTAGAGTGTCCTTCTCAGGTGCCTACCTTGCCCAGTCCTCAGACAACAGTGCCAGCATCCTCAACTGCAACACAAGGAGGGGCAGCAGAAACTTCAAAACAAGGGCAGGACAAAGGAAAAGGAAAAATAATGGAAGAAACAGAGGGCCAACAGGGCCAGCAGGATCAGCAGCAAGACGGCCAACAGGGCCAGCAAGAGCAGCAACAAAAACAGCAACAAACTGATCAACAGGATCAGGAAAGGCAAAAGGGAGAAGGCCAGCCAGCCACCCAAGAGAAAACAACTAGCATGGCACCTCTTAGACCAGACTCTAGGGTTGACCCTTCACTCCTCCAAACCCCTCTAAGGGAGGACATCAGTAGAAAAAGGGAGAGGGAGACCCCTCTCACAGAAGGTTCAGAGAAAAGGCAGAGGCTAAATCCCTTTGGGGAAGAGGAAATGCATAGCTTTGAGGCCTCTGCCAGCTCAATGCAACAAGAACAGGACAGAACAGCACTGGGGGAGGTCAGCTCCTCAGGGCAGGATAGAAGCAAATCTGCAGGCATCAAAAACTTCTTCAAGGATGCCAAGAGGAGGAGTGAGCCACTAAAAATCAAGTTATACAACTATCTACTGAACATGGCTCCCTCAAATCAACAGAGGCTCATGGCTGCCTATGATGTACAAGAGGCTAAATTGACTATGAGTCATTTTACTCCCACAGAGCAGCGGCCTCAATCAACTGCAGACTACATAAGGACAAACCTAGAGGTCCTTGCAAGAGACATCCACCCGATGGACCAGATTGAGCTTCATAAACAAATGGGTGAGATGGTCTATGCCACCTTGGCAGACAAGACCTTGGTGAACTATAAACTGCAGAACAGCTTAAACAACACAGCATCGCAGCTTGAGTTGGAGAGGGCATCCTCTCAAGCCAAAGACAATAGAATTAAGGCCCTGGAGGACATCATCATAGAATTTGGGCATGATCCCAATGATGTTAAGGCCATTCAGGAGGTCCTTAAACTGAGGGATGCAGATGTAGCTGCCATCAAAAAGAAGATGAAAATCCCACCAACAATACATCCGCAGACAGATGAAGTGGCCCAACAAAGAAGAGACAAGGACATCACTGACCTGTTGATGAATTTGTACAAAGAACTGGTGGAGACCCAACAAAGGCTGCAAGATACTGAGAATACCTTAGAAGCAGCTACACAGAGGGGAGAACAAGGACAGTCTTCTAAAGCACCCACAGAGGTAATAAATCTAGAGGAGACTCCTAAACAAGATATTCCCCCAAAGCAGGCAGCAGAAACAGTTACAACTACAACAACAGAGCCATCCACTACAGAGGCAGCTAAAGAGCAGGCTGAGAGCCTGGATATGCAGAAATTAAGACAAGAAATTCAGGTACTGGAGGCTCAAATGTTAGACCTCAACAAAGCCAAGGAAAGCTTAGCCAAGTTAGAAGAAAAATATGACAAATCTAAGCAAAACGTGGCTGAAAGGGAGAGGGAAGTAAAGGCCCTTAAAAAGACTATTGCAGAGCTGGAAAAGCAGCTCAGTTTTGACAAAGTAACAGCAGAGATCAAGCAGGTGATATGGACTGCCATTGGACAAGCAATCACTAACCAGTGGGAGTACATTATTGCTATATATGAGCAGATAGGGCTTATTGGCAAGGCAAAGAAAGAGCTATACAGAGCAAGAAACGACCTAGGCAATATGGCAGACCTTGCCCCAAAGATGATAGAAATTTTGAGTTATAGGAATAGTTCTCAGCTGATCCAAATGGGAATCGCTAACAGAACTGAAACTATTTCCATAATTAAGAGGACCACAACGATGAAGAGCCTAATTCAAACACTGGACAGAAGGGTACATGATATGCAAGCAGATATAACCAAGTTCTAGAATAGGTTCACAGCCCTGCAGGACAAAGGGCTCCCCAGTTTAGAAGAATCAGGAAAGCTTCTCTCTTATGAGAAGTACATCAAAAGACTAAGCACTTTTTCAGCCATGCAGATTGCTGAGGCTTCTGGGTCATCTACAGCAGGCCCATTAACAGGACAAGCCCTTTTTAATAAATTAGATAATTTGTTTTTTATTAAAAATGAGGTAGCGCATTTATTTGATAAACCTCCCGATTTCTATAAGTATACAGAGGCTGATGAGACCGTAGGGTCAATTTTGAAGCACCAGCTTCCTCATCCAGATACATGGCAGGACTTGGTAAAGCTACTTTTGAACCAAGGCTGAAGAAGAAAAAGCCTTTTTTGCAGCAATACAGTCCATATTTCACCAACAGGTGGACAAAGCCATGACAACAAGCATAAAGACACTGAGCCAACTCAGCACAGGTACTCGGCATCAACAGCAACGTCAGCAGGTACAGGTGTCAGGGCCAAGAAAGATACAGAAAATCAGAAGTAACAAAGCATTTAAAAGACTTCATTTATGAAAAGCCGCGCAGTTAAACTCCGCAATACTCAAAGGTCAAAAGGTTATCTTGTCAGGAGTTAATAGCTTTAAAGAAACATTTACACTTATAATAACTTCTCATCTACTTTCTCTGTACAAGTGTAAGAGATATTTTCCTCTCAGATGACTCTATTCCTGAGATATTTTTTGTATGTAAACTCTATATATTGACCCTCGCATTTGTTGAGAGGGGTTGGACTCCGGATGGAAGAAATTCTCCTGATATCTTCTCTGTAACTCTGATATTGTAAATCTTTCAAACAATTTAATGCAAAAGCAGTGGGATTTCTTCAAAGACTTTGTCTGTTGATCTCTTGATGGTGTGTGGCTCAGAGTAGCAAGATTCCTGTGCATTACGTGGTTCAAATAAGTTTTCCTCATGACTCCTTATTTTGTCAATGTTTTCCTATTTTTCCATATGTTTCTCATATCTTCTGTACATTGGAAACTCTAGATAGTAGGGAAAAAGAATAGTCTCAGGACTTAGTCATTGGCTACCCTCAGCTCAATCAAGCCTATCTCATATGTTTTCTTCTGATAAGGGATTTAAAGAGTAATTCCTAACTGCTACCTTTAAAACCATATCATCACTGTGTATTGTTGTTTCAGGAATTCAAGAAATTGCTCCTAAATAACAAGTCTTCTTTCACAAACATACAGCTCAAGTAATGAAATCTTAACTGCTCACTACTAGTTGTATTCATTTCGCACTCTTTATTTTCATTTGTTTCATGCAATGCACATAGGCGCTGTAGCTTATCCACTCACCAAAAACAAGATTTCAAGAGAAAACTGTCCTAGACCCCATTGCCCAATGGATTAACTTCACCTGCTGATATACTTTAAAGGAACAGAAGCATCCTCCCAACCAAACACACAAAAACAACCAAAAAACTCACCTCATAACTAGCCTAAGACCTTCACTGAAAGCAGTGATAAATCTCATAGAGAGAGCCCTCTCTGACTGCAGTTAGGCTAGAAACTGCAGCCCAAAGATTGGTTAGTGGTTACCCCGGCCGTATTCTCTTAGGAGTCAAAGAGAACAACCTGGGTGTTAACATAAATGGCGACTCGGCTGGGGACTCAGGTTCTAAAAACTCTGAATATCTAGCAAGAAAGAGCACTCACAGTCTGAATATCAGTTAAGACACCTTAAAGGTAGAGCTGACCCAAATTGTCTTTCATATAGATACACAGATTTTAGAGCTCCTGACCAGTCCCTGCTACACAAACTTTCAGAATATCTTATAGGACCAGCTCAGAAGCTGGCTCCCAAGAAGAATATCAGGTACACAAGGGCACATCCTAACCCTAACCCTCCCCCAATCTTCGAAAACCCCAATACTATCCCTAGATTCGTTAGGAACCAGCAGACACAAGATCATTTTGCTGATATCAGTCCACAGCTAGAGTTTCCTAACTCAATCCCAACTCCAGTCAAGGTCCTATTCCGCTCTACCCCTAATTCCCCTAGTTCCCCATCAACATCCCAAAGTTCTCCACCAGTCCCTCCTTCTCCCATACAAGTTCCCTTGTCCCACACTGTTATACCCTTAATACCTGTTACCCCTGTGGTACCTGTTGTTCCCCTTATCCTAGTTGTCCCAGTTCACCCCCAGAACCCAGCAAATATGGCCAGGTATGCACCTCTGCAATTACCTGCTAACCCAGTGGCCTTACCTCAAGACTATCAAGCCAAAATAGCATACTTTGACTCCACTGGTCCTTATTCTGCTATCCAGCATGCTAAGAGAATGCAAGATCACTTTGAAAATTATGAGATAGATGATGAAACGGTAAGGATGAGAATATTTGTCCAAAGCCTGACAGGAGATGTGAGAACATGGTTTAGATCTCTACCTGCAAACAGCATCACAACCCCTGATGAGCTCTACCAATCCTTTACAAACAGATGGGAGAAAAAGAAAGACCCTTTACACATACTTGGTGAGTATGACATGATTAGAAGAGGTCCCCAAGAGACTGTTTTGGAATATTGTGCGAGGTTCAACAATGTTTATAATGCTATACCTCAAAACCTAAGACCTCCTCCGGACCTAGCCTTATACAAATTCCCAGATGGATTTGACCCAGATATGGCCTACCAATTAAAAGAAAGAGCCCCTCAGACCCTTGAAGAAGCTCAGAGAGTTGCTGTCACAGTTGAAGCAAATCTGATTTCCAAGAGGAACAGGGCTAAAACAGAAAAGAGGGTTGTTTTCAAGGAAGAGCCCTCTGCCTTGGATCAGAAATTAGATGCAATAATTTATGGTATGAAAAGGTTAGGTGATAGGGTAGAATCTGTGGAAAGAAAATCCTCATGGGAAGCACCATCAAACAATCCTAGTAGGAATCCAAATTTTAGGAGGAACCAAAACCCTGGAGGTAGCAAAGCCAACAACGACCCTGAAATAAGACCACCATTTCAGGAAAATTATGCCGAGGCATCCACATCTGAAGAACAAGCAGAAGACACGCATATCCACCTAATGGGTCTTGACAATAAGCACCAAGTCTTCTTAACTCAAGAGGATCAGGATGAGGAGGATATCAAACAGTTTCAGACCAGTTCAGGGGAATCATTTGATTTCAAACAAGGCTATGATACTGCAGTCTATGAGGTTCATAAACAATACAAATTAAGAAGTAGGACTGTAAATGTCACACAACCTGACAAAACAAAGGATAAATTACAGCCCAAAAGTGCCACAGTTCTGGAACCAAAGAGCACAACTGATTCTCCTTCAAATGAGGTAACTGTGGAAGACATCACTGAAAGGTTTCTGAATCCACCTACTCCATCAGTTGAACAGCCTAAATCAAACAAAGAGCCTCAAGAGGTGATCAGCAAGAACAGACCCCAAAATCAGGAACAAACCTCAGCATATAAAGAAAGTAGGCTTACCAATACTACCAGAGCACAAACAGAAAAACCTTTTGATTTGGAAACTAAAATTGGAAAACTAAAAATAACAATACCTCTAGCAGAATTAGCCAAAAATGAGATCTATAAACAGCAGATTCAAAGATCTCTACAACTCACTCATACCAAAGGCAAAGATAATGTAGATAACGTTAATGTATTGGATGACACCCCTGAATTGCTTTTTGGACCAGAGGTTGATGGAAAAGTAGTAGGTTCAGGAATCCTACCTTTCTATGTCAGCCTGCATGTGCATGACAAAATATTACACAACGCAATGTTTGACTCAGGTGCTTCACACAACTTAATGCCCAAATCTGTCATGGAAAGATTGAATTTGGACATCACTAGACCATACAAGGACCTTTTTTCATTCGATTCCAGCCAAGTCAAGTGTCTAGGCCTAATAAAAGACCTATGTGTGTCCCTAGTTCAGTACCCAAACAAAACAATCCTGATGGATGTAGTTGTGGCTGATATTCCACCTAAATATGGGATGTTGCTGTCAAGATCATGGGGAGCTAAGCTCCAAGGGTCTCTCCAATTGGATATGTCTTATGCTACTATCACAGTCTTTGGTCAACCCAAGAGGTTGTATAGAGAGTCACTAATGAAATACATGGTCAGTAGTACAGAAAAGCCTCAAAACTTTCCCATATATGCTGTCCACTCTGACATAGACTCATACATCCTTTACAATGACAGTAAAAACAACAACAAGAAAGAAGAGGACCCTGATATTCAAGCACAAATTGAATCAAACAAAGGTAATATTCAAGACCACAAAGCAAACATGGATGAGGCAACCACAATTGAACAAGACAATGAAAAAGGGGCTTTCTTAGAAAACAAAACAATTCCACCAAGTGAAGTGGATGTCAAGCAAAACAAGCCAATCAATCAGCCCATCCTACAAATCACCAATTCATCCCACGCGGACCTTATTCAAAACCCCCCAGAAAAGGAAATCTTGTGGTTCCTAGAATTTGATGGATCAGTTAACAAGTTAGGGGTAGGAGCAGGAGTGTGGGTGCACAATAAAGAGGGTAGCCATGCAGAAGGAATATCCTACAGACTAAATTTCAGATGTACCAACAATATGGCTGAATATGAGGCCCTTTTATTAGGCCTCAAGTTGGTGCATTCCCTGCAAATTACTAGAATATCAGTCCTAGGGGACTCAGATTTGGTTATCCAACAGGTTAAAGGCAATTTTGTTACTAAAGACAACAGACTTAGGTCTTACAGAGCTGCTGCCACTCAGTTGCTTAACTCCCTTGCTGACTTCCAGATCACCAAAATTCCTAGGGCCCAGAACCTACATGCTCATAGTTTAGCCATGTTTGCAAGTACTTGCAAGCTGCCTTTTGACCCCAATCACCGTTTCACAGCTGAGGTGAGACATAGACCATCAGTCCCAAACAACATAAAAGACTGGCAAGTGCTTGACAATGATGCACAAATAAAAAACTTTCTGAATTTACAGGAAGAATTTTCAGGCCTGAACATTGATACTCAACCAGCAAGTCAATCACAACTACTAGAGCCAGCAAGTCAATCACAAATACTTCATCTACATCACAGCCAAGCATTCGCACCTAAAACAGTCTACCAATTGCTAAACCCTACAATTTTTAACCAGGATAACATTCAAGAAATCCAAAAGATTGAGTATGAGCAGATACCTGAAGATGAAACTGAAATAATACAGCTAAAAAGCAACCTTCTGCCTGTAGGCTTAGCTCCATTGGAAGATATGTTTGATTCTAATGATGTCCCTAATAAGCCAAAATTTGAACCCCTAAACAATACCATTGAAGAACACAACATAGGGACAGTCCAAAGCCCCAAAATCATAAAACTATCAGCTGCATTACCTCCTGATCAAAAGCCCAAATACATTGACTTGTTTAAAGAATTTCAGGATGTGTTTGCATGGAGTTATGAGGATCTCAAGTCCTATGACACCTCTGTAATACAACACACAATCCCACTCAAGCCAAATCAAAAATCCTTTAAACAAAAGTTGAGGAGAATAAATCCCATGCTACTCCCAGCAATGGAGCAAGAAGTCCAAAAGATGTTTAAAGCAGGCATAATAGCACCAATCAGATTCTCTGATTGGATTTCAAACCTAGTCCCCACAAGGAAGAAAACAGGTGAAATAAGGCTCTGTGTGGATTTGAGAAATCTCAACCAAGTGTCATTGAAGGACAACTACCCCCTACCTAAAATGGACCACATTTTGCAGAGAGTAGTAGGGGCTTCAAGGATTTCCTTATTGGATGGCTTCTCGGGCTTCAATCAGATTTTAGTCCACCCTAATGATCAGGACAAAACTGCATTCACAACCCCATGGGGAACCTTTAAATATGTCAAAATGCCTTTTGGTTTAAAGAATGCAGGGGCTACATTCCAAAGAGCAATGTATATTGCTTTTTCCAAAGAAATTCATGACTTTCTAGTCATCTATTTAGATGATCTTACACCATTCTCCAAATCAGACCAAGAACATCTAAATCATCTCAGACAAATCTTTATAAAATGCAGAAAATTTGGGATATCATTGAATCCCAAGAAATCCTTGTTTGGTCTAGAAGAAGGTAAACTGCTGGGTCACATTATCTCCAAGGATGGCATTAGAATTGATCCGGATAGAATCCAAGCCATTCAACACATGCCCCATCCCAGAAACATAAAGGAATTA
>APFE031691650.1:67700-157299 GCA_000404065.3 Pinus taeda | reverse complement strand
AAACAATGAAAAACCCTTCACATTCCAAAACCTAACCCTAGGAGATGAAATGCCAAACTGTGGGCCCCGTTTGGGGGGTAAGTTGGTACATCAACTTCCCGGGTCGTAACTTTGGCATATGATCTCCGTTTGACGCGTACAATAGCTCATTAGAAAGATCTATTCGATCACTATCATTGTTGGAATGGGCAACATCGTTCCATTGCCTGGACCCATGTTTCCTCCGGATTCCCCAAAAAACGTCGTTTAGGGCCTCAAAACGGCTCCGGAAGTTCAGGACCCGAAAAACTGCTAAAAATAGTAAGTTGTGCTACAATTAAGGAAACTGAAAATGCTGAGAAAGACAATGCTAGGGGTCCAGGGGGACTTGGCAAGTGGCCACCAATATCCACCTGGATCACCATGTCTACTGGGTGTCCACTATTGGGATGGATCCTTAGCTTGTATGGGCATAGTTTCATCCGACAGTGCATGTTGTGCCCACTGTTATTCATGTTCCTGCTGCAACTCATTTGTCTGTCTATGCAGCTTCATGTTCTTCTCGATTTACTACTTCAACACATTCAACTCCTTCTTTGTTCCACCTTCTACCTTCACGCGATCTTCATGTCGCGTCGTCACTTCATAGCTGGAGTCTCCAAAGTTTCTTTCATCGTCAATGGTCCTGCTTAAGCTTGCAACCTTATTCCGCCTCCGTGTTGTCAACAACCCTCCTCTTGCATTCATTGCATTTGGTACGTTCGCTGCATTCAGTTTATTGCATTCAGTTGTTGTTCATGATACTTCTTCTTTGATGTTGTTGCTTGATGTCCTTGTCTACGAACACTTTGATGTCTTAATGAGTAGGCAAGCTCATAGACACTTGATCGACTGCATCCCCAAGCGTGCCCCAAACGGTGTTTTCGTCACTTCTCTCCTAGAAACCATTGTACCTATACTGCTAAGAGGCAGATGAACACCTGTGATACCTAGAGACATGGAAACACTCATAGCAAGTAATCTGTCAGTTGAAAACCAAAAATGAACATGAGAACTGACTTGCAACATACTTGGGTGAATGATCATGAAGGATGCGCAATTTCAATCGGGAGGTCGGGTGATCAACTGCCAAGACTTCACAAGGCATAGTCCAAGCTACTGAGAGACTAACTGACTACTGGAACTGTGCAATGCACAGTCCAGTCTGGCTGCTAACTATTGGGATTGCGCATTGCGCAGTTCCAGTTGGGAAGGACTGCTGGCCCAAGGACAAATTTGTGCAATTTCTTGTGCTAAGCAGCCACTGTCCTCCAGAAATGTGCAAAATAGTCCTGGAGGGTAGTGTTGGGTAGGAATAAGAAAATAAGGAGAGGAAGGTGAGCCTTCCTTTCCCAGATTGTGCAATGTAGCCTTGTTGAACGCAGAGCCTAGGCCAAGGTTGGCTCAACTCGTCGATGGGAAGCTGAAAGAAAGTAAGTCAATGAATACATGGTGACACGAAGTGATAGTAGAAGTGATTAACATTACATGAAAAACATGAACGGAATATTTAGCAAGAGGATCAACATGCATGTGGGTGAGGCAATTCGTTGGTTGAGCAAATGTCCGTGCAAAACAGTTTCATGCATGCGACAGCAGTGAGATAGAAATGAAAACTAAAACAGAGCTAGGACAAGTTAGTATGCATGTAAATGATAGCAAGCGATCAAAGAAATCAAGAAAACATTACTCCCACAAGAGAAAACATAAAAAGCGACATAAATGCAGCACAAGGCATGGGAAGCGAGCTTATCCCAAAACATTTGAGCTGAATGTGCCAACTGCTCCTAGATCTGATGTGGGATGTCAAAGCTACAAGGTTGATGTGAGGAATGAGCTCTACAGTGTCCAGTTGATGAGTTTTGATAACATCGAGGTTGTGATGCGCATGCCACAAATCTAGGGGAAAAGACACTTGGTGGGAGGTTTCTGAAATGATTCTTGCATGTAACCTCCAACTGCTAAACATAGATCCCTGAAACAATGGATTCCTTTGCATGCTACCTTGGGAGAAGCAGCCCATGCATGCAAGTTAGTTTTGCTGGGTCCCGGAGGGAACCAGTCAACTCAACTACACATGCAAGAGACTACTCGACTACTGGAGAAAAATGCACATTTCTAGCTGGGAGTTGGGTTGGCTTCCCAAGAGATTTGCGCAATTTCTAGGTAGAGCAGCTGACTGCTACCCAGATTTGTGCAAATCCTGGCCTGAACAGCATGCTGCTGGGGAAATTTACGCAAATCCTACTGGGAGGGTTGGCTGGTAGGATTGCGCAATCTTGGAGCCCAACAGGCTGTCAAAGAGGATTCTACAATTTCTAGAGGGAAGGCTGGTTGCCCTCCAAAAATGTGCAATTTTCAAGGGGAAGTTTCTTAGCCTGCAGCTGGACCAAGTCCGGGTGAGCAGCCTGTGAAGGGAAAATACCAAATTATTATTGATAGGTTGCCTTTGAGCAAGAAAGACACTGAAGCTTGAGGACTTGATGAAGCAAGGCAAGTTACTATGAAGGTTGGTAGGGAGGCTCCAAAACAGGCTAAGGAAAAATTTATGCGAGTGGTTGTAGCTGCTACAACACTTAGTAACACACTGGTGGAACTCCAACTCTCTAAATGGACCTTGTTTGTGAAAAGCAAGTCTAACACCTCTAGAAGTATTGTTGAGCTCTCAGCTCATCTTGGCTTCACACTAGCTTGATTGTAAGATGCAGCATCTGCTAGACACTTTGTCGATTGACACACGTCGCAAGCCAAGACAACGTAGTTGTTTCGATTGGGGTTGAGGGGTATATAGGTGCACAAGCAGTGTAGTCGTTAGAGTCTACGTTTCATCTTTGGTGTTGCTCCACTACCAGCAGGCCTGGACAATACCCCGATGAAGTCACATAGGAACACAAGCATGGCTCCGCTGCCAGCAAGCTTGTTCAATACCCCTGCAGAGTTACTTTCATCACCTCCATGTGCAGGAAGCCTTTCTCTTCTTTTTCCTTATTCATATTTCATTTTGAATTTTTTGACTTTTCATTTTTTTCATTTTTTGTTGTGCATAACACTTACATTTTAGAGGCGAAAGAGGGATCTCGACTTATTGAGAGCAGAAGAGGTTGTTCCAACAGAGAAATAGTTTATTGTATCTTTGACATGCCTGTTAAGGTTTTCCCCCTCACCTTACTCTACTTGACTGAGATGACAAGGGTTAACCCAAAAACAACCGACTAGAGAAGGTGACACTAGTTAGCACGCAAGTGTTGTGTTTTCACCAAGGTTCACTTTGAACAGTTGGTATTTTCCTTTGACGTATCATGGAATAAGAGTAACAATCTCATCATACAGAGGCAAGATGACAGATAACCAAGTATTCATAGATGTACAAGCCCTCGTGTACTTTACTCAGCTCGTTTCATGAGTCACACATGGTTTCATGCAAACTAATCTACGAATGAAACGAGCGAATGAACTAACCAATCAACAAATCAAAGCAAGAGCAGAAGAAAAAACGAAAGTGAAGCAAGTAAAAAAACAAGCAAGCAAACAAAGGATGTAAGCAAACAAGCATGCAAGCAAACAACTGAAAGAAAACACTACTCCTACTCCTACACTAACAATGCATGGGCCCGATCACATGAAGTGATATTTCCAATGCAGCCACCTGTGCATTGGTAGACCCATGTTGGTGAAGGCTTGGTCCGCACGTAACCCAGTTGTGTGGACCAGCAAACAAGAAAGATATAACAATGAAGACAACCACACTTCGTGTTTCAAAGTTCCCACGGGACATAAGTGAGTGCATGTGCATGACGGGTAGTCCGTGGGCTTATCGTGGTGTTATGTGACACTACATGCAACTTTGAAGCAAAATTGCACTCTTGACTGTGACATGCAATCAAACAAAAGAAACAAAGATAACTTGCATCGCGCATGAGTTCTTGCAATGTAAGACTCCTCCAATGCATAGGCAATGGGATCGTGTAGTTCGAGTGGAGGAAGTAAAATATGAGTGTTAGATTGATCTTGAGTGCATATAGATGAGTGATGAGGAGCCTTGGGTGATTAAAGAGTTTCATGATAGGAAGTGAGACTGGCCCCCTGAGAGCGAGGGCCTGACATAACCATCAACTTGGGCTAAAGTGCCTCGACAGTCTTGGGTGTCTCAACTTCATCATCAGGTAGATCATCATAAACCGATGGCTTTGAAAGATCAACTACAATAGATTCATGATCGTGATTAAAATTGGAAACAAATCAGAAAAATCAATGAATTCTTCGTCATCCTCATGATTAGATGAATCAAACAGAGGGGTAGATGAAAAGTGAACGAACTCATCCTCTGTGTTTCCAGAAAATACAGATGAAGGATCAAGTGGATCTTCAATGAATAACCTATCCTCTCTATTGTCAAATGATGGACTAGCATCGGTGACTCTTGTGAGTGATCAACAATAGGTGCATCTATGGATGAAGACACACATGCAAAATCATGGATGGCAGGTTCACCAAAGAAGCTAGGAAAGAATGGAGAAGGCTCAGATGGAAGGGAGTCATCCTTCGCCGAGTGTTGATGTTCAGGCTTCCACTCATACTCTTCATGAATGACAGTGCATGTTGGTTTTGCAACACCAACTCCATCAGTGGGTTGTTCCTAGTTCATAATAAGTGAAGAGTTCGAAATGGACAAACATAAGACAGCATCATCCGAAGGAACACCTAAGTGCGAAGCCAGAGGTCGAAGAAAAGAATGCATATGGGAACTCGAAGGACTCAACCAACTCTGCACGAAAATAGAGTGGAGTGATGTTGGGGGGTGTGAAGGGTGAACAGATGTGTGAACATGATCCTCAACATCACAGGGTGATGCTGGAACTATTGAATGAGAGGGAGGCGGATGATCCATTGAGACAGTGCCTGCTCCCACATGGGAATACGCAGTTCCATCAATGAAGAAGGTTGAGCGAGGATTGACATCAAGCTTCCTCTTGGGACGGGCATATTTCTTAACACAGCACTTGAACCGGTCCCAAAGATATGCGAACTTCATCTGGTTCCTCAGAGCTTGAAACTGCAAGTCACGGAAGCGCTGCCAAAAATTAATAACGGATTCATGCGGAGCCCTTCGTTGCTGTAACAGTTTCCGGTCAAGATGGTCTGGATCAAAAGGATAGAATGTGTCTTCAATAAGAGATCAGACAAGTGCTCACACGAGTGCACGGTGTCAGCCAGTAGGCTGAGCACCCAACGAAATGGAGATTCATAGTGTGTATGCGAGCAACAACCTGGCCTGTTCGTCAGTAAACTCATCTTCCTCATAAATCATGGAAAGAAAATTATGTAAGTGTTTAGGCCAGGCCACTTCACCTTCACCATCATACGTGTGAGTGGACAAGAAATTGAACAGTTTCCCCAAGATGGATACATCTTCACGATTCAAAAAACACCTCAGGGGAAGAAGAACGCAAGACTCCATGAAAGATATGCAAAGGTCCAAAACTGGATGAGAGGACACTGCTTGTCATCATGCCTCCTTCTAGCGCCAGAAATGTTGACGATGCTAGACCTGCCAACATATCAAGGGGGTATCCTCGGTAAGAAGTCCCATTTAGACCTCAAACCGTTTAGTGTAGGAGTCCCAGGAGTGGTTCATAAGGTAATGCCTTGACCACGATGTCGCACAGAGGCAAGATAACTCTGTCAGTTGCAAGAGTGTGACTGATGCAAAGAGTCAAGGAATGTGTACGAGAGGTTCCAACACTTCGAAGGGAGAGGAAGGTGAAGGTGAGTTCCAGGTTGAAAGGGATCAGTCCCAACTTGGCTAGGAACACACCACACAAATGACATGCACAGCTTTCGGCGGAGTAGTCCACTCGGATGCGGCAGTCACAACATACAAGGTAAGATAACATGAACAACACTCACGAATCAGTCCAAGATGAGTGTGACGGTTGATATAGCAAAGTTCATGAGAAAGGTCTGTCTGATGTCCGGTAAAGCAGTCGACACGACGGTGATAGCATCAACAACATATGCAACACATTAACAACAAGATTCATATAATTGAATACAAATCATTTCATATACAAGTACGTAAGTTAAACAACATATATCATTAAGGAAACCGGAATAGTCCAAATACAATAACAACATATGCATGAAAATGTGTTGGCTCTTATTATTAAAGAAGTGTAAGTCACAATCATACAATACACCATGTAAACCTGCTAGCCCCAACAGTGGAACGTTACAGCCACATCTACCTGCTCCTCCAAAGAGATGTACTAGCTTCGTGTAGTGGAGAAGCCAAGGCGCGTTATAATATTGTCCAAGCCTTCTTCAAGATAGTCTTAGTAGAAGCTTGGCTGACCAAAAGTCTATACAATGAGTTATGAGGGATTATTTATAGCAAAGGGTGGGGTGACCCTTGACATTCCCCTTTGTGACAATTCAACTACCCTCATGACTCTTCACCTACTCTATCACTGTTACATCCAACCATTGACACTTGAATTACACTTGACATGACTCAACATTACAATGCACATGTACTCATGTGAGATAACATGGCTTGAGCAAGCCTTGCAAGATATCACTGACACTCGGTCCATTGTGATGAGACCAACTCTTTGACATGCTTGTGATGATGAAGATGGTGAGTTGATTCCAAGCTTGGTTGTCTTTGATGGTGTGCATGCACCTCATGGTGACATCTTGCTGAAGAGAACTCTTGCCTCCGTTGCAACCAATGCATTGGTTTGACCCCTTCATCCAACTCATCTACTAACATGCGCATGCTCTTCTTGGGTACAATTGAACCAGTAACACACTGATGCATAGTGTCTGTGTTGATCTTCAAGTGTGTGATGGTGGTCATGTGCATTAACTTTCCGAAGTACATGTTTAGCCCCAATTGGACTTGCTTCTTTTCTTCGCCTTGGTGACTGTGTTGAATGGGTTGGATTGCATAAGTGCACTCAACGACATGCATGATGTTGAATCCCTTGCATGCGGTAAACAACATTGCTCACCATGTCTGCTCTATGTCTGATGTTGGGATGGATCCTTAACTTGTACGGGTGCAGTTTCATCTGTCAATGTATGTTGCGCCCACTGATATTCTTGTTCCTACTACAACTCATTCATCTGTCTATGCAGCTTCATGTTCTTCCTGAGTTGTTGCTTCAGCACATGCAACTCCTTCTTTATTCCACCTTATGCCTTCATGCGATCTTCATGTCGTGTCGTCACTTCATAGTCGGAGTCTCCAAAGTTGCTTTCATCATCAATGGACCTGCTTGAGCTTGCAACCTTATTCCACCTCCGTGTTGTCAACAACCCTCCTCTTGCATTCGTTCCATTTGGTACGTTCAATGCATTCGGTATGCTGCATTCATTTGTTGTTCATGATGTTGCTTACTGTGATGTTATTGCTTGATGTCCTTGTCTACAAACACTTTGATGTCTTCCTAAGTAGCCAAGCTCATAGACACTTGATTGATTGCATCCCTAAGTGTGGTCCGAACATTGTTTTTCGTCTCTGCTCTCTAGGAAACCATTGTACATGTACTGCTGAGAGGCAGATTAACACCTGTGATACCTAGAGACATGGCAACGCTCATAGCAAGCAATATGTTAGTCAAAAATCCAAAATGAACATGAGCACTGATTTGCAACATACCTGGGTGAATGATCATGAAGATTGCGCAATTTCGGCCAGGAGGTCGAGAGACCGACTGCCAAGACTGCAAAAGGCACAGTCCGAGCTACTGAGAGATTGACTAAATACTGGAACTGCATAGTGCACAGTCTAGTCTGGCTTCTGACTATTGGGATTGCGCATTGCGCAGTTCCAGCTAGGAAGGACTACTGGCCCAGGGATACATTTGCGCAATTTCTTATGCCAAGCAGCCACTGTCCTCCAAAAATGCATGAAACAGTCCTAGAGGCCAATGTTGGGTAGGAATGCGCAAATCTGGAGAGGAAGTTGAGCCTTCCTTTCCCAGATTGTGCAATGAAGACTTAGTGAAAGAAGAGCCTGGGCCAAGGTTGACCCGACTCACCGACGGGCAACTAAAAGCAAGTAAGTCAGTGAATGCATGGTGACACAAAGTGATAGTAGAAGTAATTAACAGTGCATGCAAAACATGAATGGAATATTCAACAAGAAGATCAACATGCATGTGGGTGAGGCAGTTCGCTGGTTGGGTGAACGTCCGTGCAAAACAGTTTCATGCATGTGACAGCAGTGAGATAGCAACGAAAACTGAAACAGAGCTAGGAAAAGCTATTATACATGTAAACAATAGCGAGCAATCAAAGAAATCAAGAAAATAGTACTCCCACAAGTGAAAACACAAAAAGCGGAAAAAATGCAACACAAGGCATGGGAAGCGAGCTTACCCCAAAACAACTGAGCTGAATGTGCCAACTACTCTTAGATGTGATGAGGCATGTCAGAGCTACAAGGTTGATGCGAGGAATGAGATCTACATCATCTGGTTGATGAGTTTTGATAACATTGAGGTTGTGACACACATGCCAAAAATCTAGGGGAAGCAACACTTGGTGGGAGGTTTCTGAAATGATTCTTGCATGTAACCTCCAACTGCTAAACATAGATCCCTGAAACAAGGGATGCCTTTGCATGCTACCTTGGGAGAAGCAGCCCATGCATGCAAGTTAGTTTTGCTCGGTCCCGGAGGGAACAAATCAACTCAGCTGCACATGCAAGAGACTGTTCGACTGTTGGACAAAAATGTGCATTTCTGGTTGGGCGCTGGACTGGCTGCCCAGGAGATTTGCGCAATTTCTGGGAAAAGCAGCTGACTGCTCCCCAGATTTGCGTAAATCCTAGGCTGAACAGATAGCTGCTGAGAAAATTTGCACAAATTCTACTGGGAGGGTTAACTGGCAGGATTGCGCAATCCTGGAGCCAAGTAGGCTGTCAGAGAGGATTGCGTAATTTCTGGAGGGAAGGTTGGTTTCCCTCCAGAAATGCGCAATTTTCAAGGGGAAGTTGCTCAGCCTGCAGTTGGACCAAGTCTAGGTGACCAACCTGTGAAGGGAAAAGATCAAACTATGATCGACAGGCTGCCTTTGAGCAAGAAAGACACTGAACCTTAAGGACTTGACGAAGCAAAGCAAGCTCCTATGAAGTTTGGTAGGGAGGCTCCAAAACAAGCTAAGGAAAAATTTTGGGGGGTGGTTGTAGCTGCTACAACGCGGTATTAACCAAGCTCTTGTTCGCTTAAGGTGTGTGTGTGTGAAAAATATGTGTTAGGTGCATGAGTTAATTAAGAATGTTTCATGATGCCATATGTTGTTGAAGGTAAAATATTGAAATATTTTAAATGAATAAAAAATGATAGAAAATTAAACAAACAATCAAGCATACACAACCCCACCCACAAGGGATACTAAGCAGCTAAGCAAGATAAGGCAAACATGCAACTCTAAGACACATAAATAGGCCAAGAAGATCTGATGTCAAAGGACTAGGATCTAAAGTCCCTAAGCTGTTGGAAATGGTGCAGAAAAACAGCAAAAATTAGAAGTGAAAACTGATGTAAAGGACAGGTATGAAACTTTAAGACCTAGGATACTCAAGGGGATCCTAAGGGGGGGAAGGCAAACCCAAACTCTAAAGTGATAAAAGGTAAAATAAACCTATCCAATGGATCTGAAAAGTAATGGAATAGATATGAAAAACAAAGGTTAAAAATGTTGAAAACCCTAGACTCCTCACTTAGCAAATGTCTTCCTGACAATGTGGAGGAGTACTCTAAACCCAAGGGGGCTATTTCCTTCCTAAAAGAGAAAAAATAAGTGGATCTATGCCTAATGGAGATTGATTAACAAAGTTGAAAAACCCAAACTAGTTCGTAGACAATACACTTGGCAAAACTGTAAAAAAATGAAAAATTTTCAGAAAAGTTGCAGAACGCAGGTATTGACTTGTTTTCAGTGAGAGCACAGTTCCTGGGCCAAAAAGTGTGCTCTAGAGCGCACTAAAGGGGAAAAAAGTGTGCTCTATCCTCGGGAGTCTCGGTCGACAAATCTCGCCCATATGTTATCGTCTCCTGCTTGGCTAGTACTTGTGACCTGCGGAAAAGACCAGAAACTCGTCAAAATCTAAAAATTTGACAAAATAGGGTTTAAAAATGGAAACAAAAATTGAGAGGCCTGAAAAATCGCTGAAGAAACCCTGAAATTTCTAAAACTTTAGTCACCCAAGAACATGTTTATTAAACCAGTGGAGTCACCATTTTCTGGATGAAAAATGTAACTAAAAACCCAGTGGAGTCGCTATTTGTTAGTGTGAAAATTCCTAAAAGGTGTACCAAAAATCCTCACTTAAGTCACTAGGTGACAAGTGACCCTAACAACAATCTGATGGTCGTTGTCATTCTAGATCTGCAATTCCAATGGAAAATCTGCAGTAAAAGAAAACAAGATTCAAAACAAATAGCAGCAAAATAATATATCCAGAACAATAACCCAATTGGAAAGACAATTTTAAATGAATAAATCTTTATTGATAACACCTGGTAAAAGAGATCTACATATTGGTTTGTAAGTCCCCCTCCGTGGGATGGGTCCATTGATATCCTTCAGAAATAGAATTCCCTCTCTCAACCGTGTGAAAACCCTAAACAAAGTGAAGGACTCAAATGGGAGCTCAAAAAAATGACGATAATGCTGACGATGATAATGATCGTGGTGAAGAATGGATGAAAAACCCTCATTTATATAGAAAAGTATGGAGTTAATCTGGAAAATGGAGAATAATAAAGTATTATTGACTAAATTCAAATCTAACTACTTGGAGTACTTTATTATATTTATTGGAGAGGGAAAAGGAATTTAAAATGGTTAAATTCCTTTATTTAGAAATAATTAACAAATAAAATGATTTATTAATTATTTCTTGAGAAACAAGAAATGTGTGAAATCAAAATAATTATTAAATAGTGATTTAATAATTATCTCGCTCTCGTGAGGTGTAATAAGTCATAGTCTAACATTCCAAGAAATAAGAATTACAAGTCATAGTCTAACATTCCCCCCTCAATCACAAGTCTGAATAATTGTACAAAAACTTTTATTATCTTCAATCTGAAACTATTAGACTAAGTTTCAATGAAGATATGCCTGAAAATTACCAATATTTGAATATTTAGAAGCGAAAAATTGTTATGTTTGAACATTTCCATTGAATAATTCAAATGATTTTATGTTGAGGAGACCAGTTACTATGTTGGAATTCCTAATCATTGATTGAATGAATATAAGACTTTGAAACTTAAAGCCTAGTATCTTATATTCTACCTTATTAGGTGCAACGTGAGAATTTTTCAATAGTTCATTGTTGGAAGGATCCAAGTTGGGGCTTTGGATTCTTTAGGTGGTGGTTTTTCTAATTAACCACTAACCATCTTCCATGGAAACTAGTCGTTTATGGTTTACCACTAGCCAAACTGCTTTAAATAATGTGGTGGTTTCTAAACAACCACTAACCAATATTCTTTGAATAAGGTGGTGGTTATTGGATTACCACTAACCATACTATTTTGATTTGAATAATGTGGTGGTTTATGGTTTACCACTAACCATATTCAATTCATCAATTTATTCCCCCCCTTAAAGGTGTAGGAGAGTTTCTTTTAGTATTGTGCTCTCCCCCATGAGGTATGGAGAGTATCATCCTTTTATGGAATAACTGTTTGAAATTATTTTGCTTTCTTCATTTCTTCAAGCAACTTTGTCTTTACCTATGCTTTGACTAGGGAGTAAGATTGATATATTTTCTTCACTTCTTGATTCCATCTCCAGGAATTTATCCATCCAAATTGAATTATTTTCTTAGATTTATTTTTATTTTTACATATTTATGATAGATGATTGGTCCTCCCACAATGAAGACAAGGATGGAGATCAAAACATTAACTCTCCATGTGATCGTTTCTCTAACAATGCTAGAAAGTTTTATCAATACTCTTAACTTCATCAAGAAATCCTACACTCAAAAATTGAACTGGTTTGGAGTAATCTAGAATATAAAATTTATCATATTTGGTGTATAATAGACCTTCGGCTCTGATACCAGTTGTTAGAAAATTATATATTACAGAGCAATGGAACACATAAAATAT
Source organism: Pinus taeda (assembly GCA_000404065.3). NCBI lineage: Eukaryota > Viridiplantae > Streptophyta > Pinopsida > Pinales > Pinaceae > Pinus > Pinus taeda. The sequence continues at coordinate 145,144 of APFE031691650.1, read as the reverse complement.
TGCAGAAATATAAACATAGGAAACACATAAAACAAGAGAGACACAGATATACATGGTTCACCTAGTTTGGGCTACGTCCACGGAGAAACGGCCAGTCCTTCTTTTTATATTATCCAGCAAACTGAAGAGATACAACCTACAGCAAATCCGTTGTAACTCCCTCTTCGCTCTCAATCTCCTCTCTCTTCCTCACTCATAATATAGATCTAAAAAACGCAATGCAATTCCCTCATATATAGTGAGGGGTTGCCTTCTAGGGAAAAAAAGCCCTAAATTAAACATAACTTCTACCGTCAGATCTCTGCCTAATGAACGGCCCAGATTGACTAGAAATTACTATACTTTTACAAGGCAATTTTACATCTATTCTTAACTTCGAAGGCACTGCCCCCGAAACCCCCCGCCGGGGGGGGGATTCCCAAAGGTCGCAGCCGCCCCCCCTCCCTAGACCCCCATACAGCGAATATTTTACGGGCGGCGTTGCCGCCCCATTTCGAACTGGGGTCCAATGCGGCGATACCTTTGAATGCAGAGGATAATCAAGCTCCACACCCAAAAATTGGTCCTCCCACAATGAAGACAAGGATGGAGATCAAAACATTAACTCTCCATGTGATCGTTTCTCTAACAATGCAAGAAAGTTTTATCAATACTCTTAACTTCATCAAGAAATCCTACACTCACAAATTGAACTGGTTTGGAGTAATCTAGAATATGAAATTTATCATATTTGGTGTATCCCAATCCATGTTGATTTTTGTTGAATGAGATTTCTTCCCAGGGTCTAAAAACCATCTTGGAAATACTGTTATCTTGTTTTTTGTCTTCTTCATAATTGCTTTCACTATTGCTGGTGTTGTTTTTTCGTGCTTCATTCATTGATTCCATTAACTTTTTTATATCACATTGAGCATTAATCACTTGTATTCCAATCACTTTTGTTATTAGTTTAGTTGTATCACTTTTTGCATCAAAATTTTGGAAAGGTCACATGTACCACATGTTGCGTCACTTTGCCTTATTAGCTCTTTTTTTCCACAACTTGCATCAGTTGTCTCAATGAATTCATTTGTATCATAAGATATTTTAACCTTTTCTATTAGATCTTGCATGCCACAAATTGCATCTACCTTCAAAATAGATGTTGCATGAATCATGTCATCAATATGTTCCTACTTTCTCTTAATTTAGTTTGAATAACATCAAGAAACTAGTCTTTCATATCTATTTATCATTGAAGATATTTTGTAGATGCTAGTGTATATGCAATTTGATCAATTATGATTTGGCAAGAATTGTTGCCGAGTTATTAGTTTCCCCTTATGGTAACATAGCCTAACTAGGGGGTATCTAGTTGTAGAGAACGTCGATTTTTCTTGTAATATCCCTTTTCTAATCCTTGATTTTTGTAAATGTAATTAGAGGATGATAATGTTGAAGAGATGACATTGATATCATGCCAAAGTTGTTTTATGTAAATATCATAATTAATTAAATTATATATTGTAAAAGTTGAAGAGGAAGGCATGCTTATATAAATCCCAATGCCTGAATGTGTAGCTTTCTTGAGGAAGCCTAGAAGGGGGGTTGAGAAGTTTCTTGCCTTTCCTAAAATTAATTATTATGATTCTTGATGTTCTAGTTGAACTACTTAACTACCAAGAAGCTATGAGAGAGATGGGGGAGGAGGTACCAAATTTCCAAAGCATGGGCTATGTACCATGTGGCAGGTCCTAGTGGATTTCATGGCCCAAGGAGGGACCCTGGAGATTTCATGCAAAAGGCAACACTAGTGAGGATAGAGGAAGAATCTATCCATAGGAGTGAAAAGAGGAAATAGAGATAATGTGTGGAAAGGAACCCATAATCCATTGTGAACCAATGCCCTGTAAACGTGTGTTGGAATTGGGATTGTGGGGGTTGTGTGAGAATGGCTCAAATAGAGGGGATAAAATAGTCCCTTGAGTCATGATATGCCTACAAGAGAGGCCCTATTGACTTAGTTACCGGAGAACCCACAGTAAGAACCATTTTTTGCCAACGTTTCGAATCCCAACCGGGATCCATCATCAGGACCAAATGAATGCTTGATAGAAGAAGAGCTGATTCTAGAGATAAATAGTAAAGAGGACAGAAAATTAAGAAGAAGGTCGGCTGTCACTATTTTCTTTTGATGAGAGGTCGACCAATCTTATTTAATAATTTTAAATAATTTATTTTTTTTAAAATAAATTAGAATTATTATTATTTATGTAATTATAATTTATAATTATTAATTAGCATCTAATTTATATATTATTATTATAAGAATTTTTATTATTATTAAAATATAAGAATAATAATCTCAAAATTAATTAATATATAATGTTTAAAATTAGAATTATTATTATCAAAATTTTACTAATAGATTCCTTTGATTATATAAAATATTTTAATATAATTGCAAATATTAATAATAATTTATTTTATTATTATTATTATTCTAAATAATAATTAACATTAATAAATATTAATCTTTGGAATATTGAATTAATTTTAATATTTTTATTATAACATGTTTAGGGTTTGGGAATAATATTAGAATTATTAAAATGAATTAATGTTAATAATTATTGCTATATATTATTAAAATTGATGTTAAACTAATATAAAGAAATAATTAATGAAATGATATAGATTATTATGAATTAGAATTATTATTAACAAATTTTACTAATCAGATTCCTCTTATTATAATAAAATATTATTAATATTAATTGTAAATATTAATAATAATAATTATTATTTATTATTATTATTATTAATTGATACTGATAATTAATATTAATATATAATCTTGGAATATGAATTAATATTTAATATATTATAATAGTTAGTATATAGTATTAATTAGGTTTCTTTTGATATATATTAATATATATATATATATATATATATATATATATAGAATGGTTATTATTATAATTACAATATTATTAGGAAACCAATTATGATTATTATAATTTTAATTTTAAAATTATTAAACCTAGGTTACTAATTTAATTAGATTAGAAAGGAGGGCTGAGACTAAGAAGAGTTGGTTACCTTGATTTCTCTGATTAGGGGAAGCCAACTTCCACTAATCTCCATCCCATTGTCTCTGTTGAGATTATGAGGGTGCTTGATAATTTCGAGAGCTTCTCTGATCTTTCGCTTATGTTGTTGCTCCTCTCTAGCGATAATTGAAGCGCTTTCCAAATAGATGTGGTGCTTAGTTTTTGAGGAGTGTTCTGCCAAGGCCGAAGTACGAGATCTTTCATTCCTAATATCAGCTCCATGCTCCTTCAGTCTAATCTGCAGGGAGCGACCTGTTTCACCAATGTAGCTTTTTCCACATAGCAATCTATTTTATAGACCCCTTTAAGTTGATGTTTATCAATACTATCCTTGACAGATCTCATACCTTGCCTAATAGTCCCAGGGGCAGAGAACTGGGTACTTATGTTATTCTTCCATAGGATCTTAGCAATCCTATCAGTAACTCCATGAATATAAGGTAGAAAAACCCTACCACACTGAGGTTGATCACGGGCCTGAGGTTCATGAGTTAACATCCTTTTTTCGGCTTTCATTATTGCTCTTTTAATCTCATTTTCTTTGTAGCCTAAACCCTTAAAGGTTGAGACTAAATGCTTCTTTTCTTCATTTATATGATCAACGTCACAGATTCGAAGGGCCCTGATAGCAAGAGTGTTTAGAACACCAAATTTTTGAGCTGGGTGATGGTGGGACTCAGCATGGAGGTAGTTTTCAGTATGGGTTGACTTTCTAAAGACCTTATGCCCAAGGGAGCCATCGTCTTTCCTGATGATGAGAATGTCTAAAAATGGGATGCTCATGTTTTCTTCAAGTTCCATTGTAAATTTAATTTCTGAAGAGATGGAATTGAGGTGAATAAAAAACTTTTCAAGCTCTGCTTTACCATGAGTCCATTTTATATTGGTATCATCAACGAATCGCTTCCACCATGCTGGCTTTAAGGGGTAAGATTCCAGGGCCTTCTTTTCAAAGTATTCCATGTATAAGTTGGCCACGATTGGTGAAAGGGGGGATCCCATTGCCACACCAGATGTCTGCTCATAATATACTCCTTGGAAGGTGAAAACAGTTGATCGCAGGCAGATTTCGGCCAATCTTGCAGTTCCTGGATCAGTAACATCTTTTATAACTTGAATGGCTTCATCAAGAGGAATCTTGGTGAATAAGGACACTACGTCAAAGCTCACAAGAATGTCATCACTTTCCATCTTCTCATTCTTAATAAGATTCACAAAGTCATGGGAGTCTTTGATGAAAGAATCAGTGTTTCCGACAAGGGGCTTAAGGATTTTTGCAACATACTTAGCGAGCTCATAGGTAGGGGATCCAATGGTATTAACAATAGGTCTGAGTGGAACTCCTTCTTTATGAATTTTGGGTAACCCATAAATCCTAGGGATGGTTTCACAAGAGGGGATCAATTTCTTTTTTATTTTATCATCAAGGTTGGACTCCAAAATTGTCTTTTTCACTTCTTTCATAATCTTGGGGATGGGATCATTGCTTAGTTTCTTATAGCTCCCACACCTGAGGTGTTCATTCATTTTGCATACATAGTCTTCTTTATCCAATATCACCGTTGCTCCTTCCCTTATCAGCCTTAAGAACCACAATTTCATCATTGTTTCGTAGGGTTTTGAAGGCTCTTTGTTCTTCTTTACTCAGATTACTCTTGGGGGTTTTGGCCTTCCTCATAATGAGAGAGAACTCTTGTCTTAATGCTTCTTTATCTTCCAGGGAGAGGTTGTTGATCCCATCCTCTTCAATTGGAAGGTTTTTCGGAGCAATTGCAAATCCCAGACCTTTGCTGAGCACGTTCATGACTACATGATCCAATTCCTGAGAGTGCAAATTTACCACTTTTCTCTTTAATTTTGTTTCAGTAGTGTTAGCTGAAGATCTTCCATTGTTCTTTATGCCTATGTTAATCCTGTTTAAATCAGTGTTTTGATCTATATGCGCATTATCATTCCGCGTATTGCCCACATTATACGCATAACCTGATTCATCAAACGCATAACCTAATTTTCTGGGCATGCATATTTTTGATCAAGACATTCTGCGCAATGATATTCTGCGTATTGCTCACATCATACCCATAATTTGATTCACTGTTTTGGTAATTCTTCTGGGCAGTGATGTTCTGTGTATTGCTCACATCATACGCATAACCAAATTCATTATTGTTTCCACTCAAGAAATTCTGGGCAGCGCTATTTATGTTCTGCGAATTGCTATCTATATTATCTACATAATCTAATTCATGAAGATTCTGGGCATGCGTATTACTCAATTCATCACCAACTGAATTTTCAATTAGGTTCTAGGCAGTCTGCGTGTTGTTATTCACCTCACCTACGTTATGTTTATTGTCACATGGATCAACTGCGTTATTATCCACCGAATATAATTCAATGCTACTGCCAGAGCCACTTGCGTTCTGCGATAGATCGATGTTAATGAAATTATGGGCAGTGTTATTTATGTTCTGTGTATTGTTCGCATAATCTAATTCATGATGATTCTGGGCATGCGTATTGCCTAATTCATGGTCACCAGCCGAATTCCGATTAGGTTCTAGGCAGTGTTCTTCACCTTACCTGCGTTAAGCTTATTGTCACATGGAACTGCGTTACTACTCTCCAAATATAGTCTAATGCTTCTGGAAGAGCCACTTGCGTTTTGCGTTAAATCAATGTTCATGAAATTCTGGGCAGCGTTATTTATGAACTAAGAATTGCTCTTCTGGGACTGCGTATTGCCTAATTCATGGTTACCAGCCGAATTTTCGATTAGGTTCAGGGAAGTCTGCGTATTGCTCTTCAACTCAACTGTGAATGGATCAATACCCACCGAATATAGTTTATTGCTTATGGAGCTACTTGCGTTATGTGATAGGTTCATGAATTCACCGATTCTGCCAGAGCCCTATTTAAATTGTGAATGGAAACCAATGAGGAAGCCTCAAACGGAGCCGGGTAGCCTAAGAGGAACTCATTTATTTCATTGTATTATGTATGATAAGCATTTAAGAGAAGGAAAAAACATTGTGTGACCATAGGAATAAGTGAAGGGATTTCCTTTTGTTATATGCAAGCCCCTAGTTACCAAACTTTGTTGTGTGAATAAACCAAACACAATGTTGGAGTGGCGGTACTCCTATTTCCTACAAGTGAAGGATATGAGCCTTCAAACTTTATACCCTAAATTGAACCTTCATTGAAATTCCCTAAGAGAAGCATCCTTCGAACATTGGATCTGGCTCAAGGGCGGTTAACTGCAAGAAACTTGTACTGTAGTTGTGCCTACGATTGGGTGGAGAGTGGTTGTCCCTTATTCAGTGCCAACAAATCCAAGAAGAATAGATAAATGTATCATTTTCCTTGTAAATAAAATATTAATGATGCTCCTGGCTTCATGTTTGAATGTTATGTTGGATTCACTATGTATGTATGCAATGATAGGTTGAAAGTTATTGTAATGTCTTACTGAATATGTAACATAAGTGATCTAAGTGAGATGTTCAATATGCTTGAAGGTTGATATGCTTTCCTTTTATGAATATGAATGAAATATAAGTGGAATGTGAGCTATATACCAACCTATCGATATATCAAGAATTTGCAAGGAATTATGTTTATAGCAAAATCCTTGTTATCCTGATATTTTTGTATCAAGATACCAGCACACTAGAGAATAAACATGTCAGCATATCAGAGGATATAACCATATCAACATAGCAGATGATATTGGCATATCAAAGGATATTTCTATGTTCACGTATTAGTGTTTTGGGACATTGAGATATAGGAACACCGGTACATTTGAGTAATGCACATCTTAAAGAATTATCGATATGGTGAGGTGTTGATATGTCAAGATGTCAGCAGACGTGGACCAGGGTGGGGGTGACATGTGGCCTAGGGCTACCATGTGTCATCCATGTGGCTTGTATGAAGGATGATGTGGCCTTTTAGGGGGGATTTTCGAGTGGGCATAGCTTTGTGCCTGAAGTTCATAATGAGATGAAACTTATCTTGTTGTAAAGCTCTCGATGAGTAGGAGATTACAATAGTATCGAAATTGTGATTTGAGGTAATATTAGAAAGAGGAAATTTGATAACCCCGTCTTCATAATGAACCTTGAAGGTTGGGTCTAGTTATGCCCCACAGCCCTAATATGACATTAGGGGGTTAGGGGACTGTTACATAATTGAGCCCGCGATTGAGTGGAAAAGGCTCCTTCTCAAATTGATTTCCAACTTGAAACTTCAGATAAGTGTTTCTTTTATTCATTTGATTAGTGTTCATTTGCTTCTTGGATGATGTTGGTAAATTAGAAAATAAAATAAATTCATGCCTTTTGTTCTAGGGAATTTGGAATATGGTGCATAAGTTAAATTATCATATATCTTTGGTTATGAGATTGGTTGTTAATGCTCAAGAGGTTTATTATGTTTAATATTGTTGTCTATATATATATCGAGGTCCATTTTATTCTCAATTTTTAGCAAGATCTATGGACATGCTATATAGCTACAATTATTCGTTTTTTGGTAAAATCAATATGATGAACACATTAGAAAATGATGCCACCCTGTATCAACAAAAGGCATCAATATTTGGATTTTTTTTTTTGGAACCTTATTTATCTGACGGGCACTGCCTCTTACAGCATATGCTTATGCATATACAACATGTAATCTTTCTATCAATGAAAATTACATTTTTTCCAAAGGGAAAAAAAATATCGAGGTCCATTTGTATATGTATGCTAAAAGAATTTTCCTATGGGTATGAGGTTGCATAAATAATGTATTCACTAAGTGTCATGTAATTTTAAGATCATTGTAATTACGCTTCAATGTTTGTATGTAATTCTCTTATACAGTTCATGTCTGGTTAAATCTTTAGATTTACGAGGAAGATGAAGTGTTTTGAGTCTTCACAAAGCATCGAAAGATAAGATATTATAGTCTTCATTAATGAGTGGTTGTTCCTAAAATGTTAATTTGTGCAAGTCAACTTTGAAACCTTAGCTAATATAACTATTAAGCAAGATTTTGAGACCTTTCTAGTTGTAAATGCAAAGTTGTCGGATATTGATACAATCAGAGTTGAATTTGTGCAAATTACTATTGTAGTTTAAAAGTCTTGCATGTCTATCTTCTAAAAAGGCTTCGGTCCATGACTTGCCTTTAAGGTATGATTTGTAATGGTCTTTAAGAAAGCCTTGAGCTCTCCTATTTGAGCTAGAGTGATGAATCTCACTTATAATGTGTTAAATAAGGATAAAATTGACCTTATTCCTTAGCTAATTTCACTCACAACAAATTTGGTATGGTGACAAGAAGGAATACAAGCCTCACTTCTCATAAATTTTAATAAAACCATATAAGTGATAGTACATAGCTAAGGTAAAGATATATTAATAAAAGATCGAAATATCTACTTATATATGAGGGGATGGGATGGTATAAGTAATGGAGACATGGTAAATTTGGTAAAAAATTGGCTATTACCGGGGCACAATTAAAGTTTGTACAATGAAAACTTGTTTATATGATTATGACATATATACATATTCATGCAAAAATCTAAAGTTATGTTTGAGTTTAATATATCTCAACAGTAATGTGTATCAATAGTTTTTTTAAGAGAAATTTGTGATTTTGGAGAAATTAACTATACACAATCTTCCTACCTAAATTGGTGCAAAGACTTGCATAAATTTTGGTGGGAAATAACTTCTAGTAAATTTGCTTAGTACAATTTTACTCCTATCTAAATTTGTGTGAATAAAAAAATATGATGGGCATTAGCTCTTAGTAAATATGTTTATTTACATGAGTAAAAAACATGTTCCAAATTGCCTTATTCTCCTAGAATTGAATTTGAACTTCAAATATATAAGTTCATATGTATATTAAGCTAGGTTTAAATAAATTTTAGGGTTAGTAAATACTAGTAAGTACTTTTGTTTACTTAATGGAATCTATCCAAAAAAAAAAATTGCACATGGGATTTTACTCAAGTATGTTAAATGCTTTTGAATTCATCGACCTCATACTTTTTGGAATTTACCCACCATCAACCACATGGTTGATTTAAAGGTTTCATACACTTACTTTCCCAATTTCATAGACCATTGGAAATCAACCTTTGACTCAAATATTTAAGGAGTGGGTAGCTTCATACATCTCATGAAGGGTTGACGGGAACTATTTGCAATTAGTGGAGAGGACAAGAATTAGCAAATGGGAGCCCCTTTTTTTTAAGGACAAGAATTAGCAAATGTACCTTTTTATTTTCTCCGCCATAGAAATTTTGATTTGTACATGTGGATTAGTTGTCTATGTGGATAAATTTTAATTTAATATTATTGTGTTAATTAAATGTATTTATATTAATAACAACATTAAGTTATTAATTACATATTAATTTAAGTAAATGTAAGATAATTAACCTTGGTCAATGGATGACATGGCAAGACCAAGTGACCTTGGTGTTGACATGGCACCACCTAGGGTGACCTTGGTGTTGACATGGCACCACCCAAGGTGACCTTGGTGTTCACATGGCACTACCCAGGGTAACACTTGAACTTGGGGTGCAATGTAATTTTTCACGTGGTAGTTGCACGATAATCTTGACATGGCACCAAGGGTGAAAAACTTCAAATGACCTTATTTTGAGAATTCTAACTCAAATTTAAAATATATATATATATATATTGCCTAAAAGTTCTTGCTAAGCAAAAGATGATGATGACCACCAAAAACATCTCTACTATGTCTAATCCTTGACCTCACATCTATATTGCTCTTGATGTTTGAATATTTTATTTAATGAGTCTATGTATTGGTTAGTGAGATTCATAGGCATGTCCCATAACCATTAAAAGAAACCCTACATTTTCAAGTATTATGTTCAAACTCATAGAGGGGGGTATATTTATATGCAAGTCGATATAAAATCTTCCAAAATTGATTATGGAATAAGTTACTCACATTTTTCATGAAAATCTTTTGTTGTAAACTAATGCACAATTCAATGATAAAGAAAACAAAATTATGGGTGCTCTTGTGGTGATGGAAAAATGTCCCTTACTAATAAGAGAAGCATTCACTTGAAACACATAATGGTGAAACTTGATTGTTTAGTAACTACCCTAAAGTATCAAAAATTATTCAACGACAACTATTAGGAACATCCATAGCAGCATTGCAAAACTGTTGTCATGCTATATCAAAATTAGCATCAATATTTGTTATGTTTAAAAAAAAATTACCTAAGATTCATAAGATTCATATAACCAATTCCAAAATTGCAATAATTTATCATATCTACATTTGGATTTTTCAAATTTTAATATCTTGTTTGGTAAAGCATATATGATTATGCATCAAACATTTTCATTTTGCTCTTATTTTAAACTTAGAATTACTTGCATTTTCACTTTGTCCAAGTTAAGCATTATATGTCACTACCCCTACAAACTATGAACACATTAAATGGTTTTTGCTTAACATAATTTATCTCATTACCATTTCTTAATATTTATCTACATAGATTTTGTTTGGTTCTATTTGATTATTTCTTAATATTTTGTAATATTCCTAAGGGAAAATTAACAGTGATAAACAAAGCATCAACAATATGTGCAACACAAAATTCACATATAAGATTAAACACCCATAAATACTCCCAAAAGTATGCTAAGTTGAGCTATTTTCATTATAAATCAATGAGGTGCAATATAAGTATGGAGTGAATGCACATGGGCTTGCCAAAGGTAAGCTAAACAAGTCGTAGGTGAAGAAAACAAGTGTCTGGATGCTAGAAAGATATCCCCTTCAATGTTTTGTGCTGGCCCTAGAAAACTACATTGTTGGCTAGTAAGGATCTAATGTTTGGCCCTCCTCTAATGCTTAGAAAATTTCAAGAAATTAATCTCGGTCTCTCCTCAAATAACCCACCAAAACCCAGAAAGGGTTTGGCCTAGTTCTGACCTCCGAATTCACCCCCAATTTCCACGTGCTCCTCCAATAGTTGGGTAATTCGACCCGCCTGGAAATGACATTGTTCAACTCCTGCAAAATGACGACAAATGCTAGAAAAACTCCCCACCTGATGCCTCTACAAATCCCAACTCTACGCAGGCCCAAATGTCTATCCACCCAGCTCCCATGTGTGGCCCAGAAATTGCCTCTACGCAGGTCCACGCAATCCCTGAATTGGTGTCAATGCTATAGCGAAAGCTCCACAGAAATGTGCCCAACCAACACTCCAAATCTTCAGCAAAAGATGGCCCAATGCTCTCCCGGAAAGCCCAACAAGTTTGTTGCTCCATAACCAGCTCTCCCAGGAAGTGCGTGTTTCTCTCCTATGCCCAGTCTACTCTAGAAATAGCTTGAATTCACCTATAGAATCCCTTTGGTATAGCCTTAGATGTGTAGCAAAGCTCCCCTAGGGTGGCACTCGAAGTCCACCAAAGGAGTTAATATTCCCCTTCGGAAATCTCGTGTGTTGAACAACGCTCTGTTGACCCAGCTAAGCAACTTGAGCAAACTATAGTTCATATGTCAAATGAGCAAAAAGTCCGAAAATGGGTGCTTCTCCACCTATTTGTAATTTATGCCCCTTTCTTCCCTTGTGGGCTCCACCCCATTGAGCTTCCTTTTACCCTCCTCTCTCCAAGTCAAATTCTCTAAAAAGTGTGTATTCCCTCATGGAGTGGGCCCCACCTTCCACTAGCTCCATGGTTTTCCCTTTTTCTCTATAGAAAGTCCCTTCTTTACCAAAAATTGAATATTCTTGGGCTTTACCCACTTTTCCTAAATTGTGACCCAAAATTTAATATACTCAAAAAAATTGCAAATTTGGTATAGCTACTCGGCAATTTTTTAATAGAAGAGATATCACATATTTAGTTAACTTCACTAATTTTAAATCATTTTTATTTTATAAAAAATAATAATTTGTAGAGAAATAAATTTTAAATTAAACAAAGTCTTTTAGTAGAAATCACATGAGAGAAATTTTTTGGCCGACACGTTTCGAACCAACAAGTGTGGTTCATCATCAGGACCAGATGATGAACCACACTTGTTGATTCGAAATGCATCTACCAAAAAAAATCTCTCATGTGATTTCTACCAAAAAACTTTATTTAATTCATTATGAATCACAGAAACTTGAATACAGAAATTTTAAATTTTTACAACTTACCAATCCTCATTGAATTTAAAAATATTTTAAGCACTTCACTTCGTAACATTTATAACATCATACTTTTTACACCTTTCAAAACACAATTACTAATTTAGAGAACCTTCACATTGTGGGAAAAAATCTCCACCGCAATTATGAAAGAAAAAAGGTCTCCACCACATTAGCACTTTTTGTACTTTATGTTTTATTTGGCAATTCGCTTTCATCTTTTGATTTATTAACAATTTTAGTACAAAGAAATCAAGCTTAAATGATTGCAGATAATCATTGTATATAAAGAGGGAGCCATGGTTGATTGATGTGGCCATTTGGCTTGCTAACTAGAAGTTTCTTTGGATATTGCGTGGGTATTCGAGGAGCTAAGCCAAGGTCAGCGAAGGAAGTCAATGATAAAAACATCACATTAAGACTCCCACTCATATGCAAATATAATTTTAATATGACACATTTGAATTATTTTATATCGTCCATATGTGTTTTTAAAATGTTTAAAAATATAAGTGGTTTAAATTAATATTGGTTTATAATAATATTTTATATAGTTATATTAAAATTGTTTTTAGGTTATTGAGTAAGATTTATAATTATTTTTCATTGTTGTTTTAGGCATAAAGAAATATATCAATGATTCAAGATCTCTATGTATTTATAAGAGCGAAAGTTTAATCGTTTGTAAATTATTGATGGGTCATTTTAGTGGTCATGGTTTTTCTTGAATAACAATGATGAGTTAGGTTACATGTGTAGATAACGACTTCTGATGGTTGTCCTCATTATCAATTGACAATTGAATTATGATAGGTTTGCCTGTTTCAAAAAAAGTAATTTTCCATGTATTTGTTATATAATTTAATTTAGATATTAATATCTAATAATGGTTAAAGTGGACGGTGAGAATGCAAATAATACAATATATAAAGATGACAAGTGCAAGTAGAAAACACATCCTATGGAATAAGAACCTATAAGAAGAAAACCACTCTAAAGTATTGGCACATTGAGAGGGAACGATAAAGAAGCTCGGGAACAAGGATGATCCTTGGCCGATACCTGTTGCTATGGAGAATCACTTATAACATTTAAGATCACAAAAACATGTGTGATGGGTGAGGCCATGATATTCATTGGGGTTATGATGCCTTATAGGTCTATCATATGACCTTGGATGTTTGTCGTAAGGCCTCTTCCTATTGGTGTCATAGGGATAGAAGTAAGAGGTAATCAAAATGGCGCTTGTTGGTTTGGGGAATTAGCTTTTGGTAAGTCATCAAAGGAGGTTGAACATCTCCTAGAGGAAGAGGGTTAATCATCTTTGGCCCTTATAAGCTGTGAGTGCTTTGAGAGAACCAAGTAAATCTGTGAAAAGACAAAAGAACCATTCTCTAATCCCATAGTGGGGAGGCGGCCCTCAAATTACAAAGTAGTCCTCAATCTCAGGCTCTAAAGAGAAAATTTGGAAAATATGTCGAGACCAAATAATATGATGATATATCTCAATATGAAGTTAATGGAACTAAGCTCTAAGGTAGATGAGTGAGACCCTCAAATTGCAAGGTAACTAGAGTTTGGTGTACCTGAGAGTTGAATAAACTTATCAACACACTAAAGGTACAAGTTTGAGTATCACTACTTTGTAAAGTTTATTTTGACCACCTAAATCCATTTTTAACATAATATTTAAAAACGAAAATAAATCAATAATAATAATAAAATCATATATACTATATATGAATTTTAATTCTAATATAGATTTAAGACAAGATCAAATATTAATATTTTGCCTTTAATTTAAATATCTAATTAGGAAATTATGATTAATTAACATTTTTCTAATGTCATTGTAGTACATTTTTCTAGAAGATGCCTATCCTATCACTATTTCTGTATTCTGAACATTAAACATTCTTTTCTAAGGAAAAAATATATAATTTTATTTATAAAAAACAAAATGACATTTTCATGTGCCTCAAGGCATTCAAAAAATAGTTATCTCGCATGAAAGAGCAAATAGCTATGCATGCATGCTTTACATATCATTGATTGAATAAAAAAGGGAAAAAAATTCGTGTACTTAAAAGGACATAAATATGCATGCTTTACATACCACTTATTGAATAAAAAAGGAAAAAAAAATATTGTACTTAAAAGGACATAAATATGCATGCTTTACATGTCATTGATTGAATGAAAAAGGAAAAAATGTTCTTTTACTTAAAAGGACATGAATTACATCTTTTAAAATTGGGATCTAAAAACTATATCACAAAACCAAGAGTTATATCAACAAATATATATGACTATTCATGACTTTAAAAGACAAGAGTACATCATTGCAAAGATTGGAGTCTAGAATCTACATATTGCTTGTAGAAAAGGTTACATGCAAGGTTCATAAAAGAAATCATTTCTACAATCTTGAAAGATGGGAATGGTCCAAGTATCACTCTCTAGTCCTGATGCCTCCTTTGAAAGGCCATCAACTACCATGTTTTTGTCCTTCTATATACTAGACAAATGAATGCCTAATAATGATGTCATCTATCATTGCATATCATTGAAAGGTGGCTATATGGTGAAATTTTTTGTTGATGCTTCCTTTCATAGCTCTTGAATAACCAATAGTGAATCCCCAACCTTTGTAATTCCATAACAACATATTCTTCAGGCAACTGTATGGTTAATTTGAAAGCCATTAGTTCACAGTGATTATTAGTTTCCTAATCTATCCTAGTTTTGAAGGCTATACTACGATTTAAGGAGAGATACAAACTTCCTCCAAAAATTCTTTTTGGGGGATGCCTTTGAGAGGCATAATCAAAGTATCTCCAAGGAATGTCCTTTTTTATGATTCTTCTTCTATTTCATGTTTTATTTTCCTCAACCCATGCGTGTGCATCTAGTATATTTAGAGACTGGACTACAAATTTGAGAGGAAGAGCCTTTTGTCCTTCAAATGGCCTCAAGTTTCTAGCAAGCCATGTTCCTTGAGATTTATTGAGTGGAAAAGATCTACTCTTCTTTGTAGCATTACATGTATACCAATACATGGAGGCTTCTTTAGTACTTCTTCCTTCCCATACATTCCTTAACCCTATCATGCTTCTAAATTCTTTCCAGGCATCTATGGAAGAGGAACAAGTCAAAAGTAAGTGATCTATTATTTCCTTTACTTGATGGAATAGACTACACCAACTTGGGCCAAAAAAAAATTTATCTTCGGAACCTTCCAAATAGAAGCCTTGTTATTTAAGGTCAACAACATGAAAATTTTATTTTAGAGGGGCACCTTAACTTCCATATGATATTCCACCACTTCATCGATTGTCCCTCCAAACTTGCCTTAGTGAGGGCTACGTATCCTACTTTTGGTACATCTCTTGCAAGGGATTGAGAGACCATAACAAATTGTTATCTTCTTCCCCTAGTTTAACATTGTTGTCTTTCAAATCATTAGTGTATGACTTCCATACTTCTACATGATCTTCTCCCAAACAAACCTCCTCCTAGGTGAGGCATTTTTGTTGATAATTTGTAGACCTCTTCTAGTTCGCAAAATGTCATAGTGCAAAAAATCCCTTTTTTTGAAGCTCCCATGATTTTGACCATCAAAATATTTTTTCTATTTTCTTTATTTTGTTAAAATAATTTGATACAAATAGAATTCCAACAAATACCAAATACAACACCTTTTTTCAAATTAGCTGGAAAAGGGGTTTAACAATTTAACAATGTTAAATTATAAATAAGGATTTGATTCATTTGACATGACCATATTGATATCCATATTGTTCTCCTTAGAGACAAATAAAAGAATTCACCAACGCTTCAAATTTTCAAACTCTACAATTTTATTTGAAACAACATTTTAAATATTTGTCTCTACTTGTTTAATATTTTAAAGAGTACACAATCCACTGCAATCCATTGTTTTAGGTTGAAGAATGGATGTCTCACACTTGGAAGGCATTTGTTGATCATTACAAAGGCCCTATCCAAGTTCAAAATCTAGTTTACTTGCTCAGTGTGGCTTATGGATGGGCATATTGGACCCAAGTTTATAAAGACAATGCTTCCAACTCAACCCTAGATTTCCTTAAATGTAAGACAATAGGGATTTTTTTGATTAAAATAATAAAAATAATTTCAACAAATAAAATAATTTCTTTTAAAAGATAGGGCTTCCTTAATTTTAATTTAATTATCAATCATTATTAGGTGGATTGTAGTGATTTAACCTCTATGGAATGTACTAAAATTTTCTTAGTAATATTCACAAACCGAAAGTTGAGATTTATGTCTGAAGTAGTTATGCTCTTTTTGCCCTTTTAATTAAATTAATTAATTAAAAAAATGTCATATGAAATGAATTGTGGTTTTCTATGCATGTGACATTGATACATAGTATTGGTTCATGGTATTGTAACAAAGTCATTTAATTCATTTTATCATTAATAATAATTATTATTATATTTTAAAATAAAGTTGTAATTTATTTGGTTTTTTATGATTTTTTAATTTTTAACAACTTAAGATGTAACATGAAATAAGTGTTTTGATATTTATTATGAATTGATGTTTGTGGGGAGCCATTTAATTTATATCACTGCCCTAGTATGTATATCACTATAATCACTATGAGATAAACATTAATCTTTTTAATATGAATGCATTAAGTGAATCTAACTACCCACATTTAATGGAAAATATTTTAACCATAAATTTTGTGGTTTAATATCACATTCAATTATTTTGAAAGATTTGTATCCATTAAATTTAATAAAAATAATATCATTGATTCAATAGTTTGGAAAAGAATTTTTTATTCCGATGAAATTGTAAATAAATATCACAATATTTAGTTTGAATATAGTTTTGATGAAAAGGGAACAAGTAAATATATATCTAAAAAATAGTTATGTGTCATGATGGAGATGTTTGTAATGTATATGCTTAATATTTTGACTAAAGTCAATTACAAAATGGAGGAGAGAGTAAACATAATAAATGTAAATAAAAATAAAATTAACCCTGTAAGGTCCTTATAATACTAATGTAGCCCCCTTATTTTTATTGTTAGTTTAGCCTCCTATTGTTATTGTTGTGCCCATGTAGCCCTCATATTGTTATTGTTGTGCCTCATAGAAGCCCACTGTTGTTATTGTTGTGCCCTTACATTATTATTGTTATGTAAACTCTCATTATATTGTGACCCCTTAGACTCCTATATATACCAAGGAGGTCTTTCCATTTGTATCATTCAAGAATTATGTGATATCTGTTGGTATAAGTTACATATTGTGACCCTTTAGACTACTATATATACCAAGGAGGTCTTTTCATTTGAATTATCCAAGAATTGTTCATTTATGTGATACAAATGAGGTTTCCTCCTCGAAGAGGCTATTTCCCAAGTCTTTGATCTATTTTTATTCTATTTTATGAGTTGGTTGCATAACATTTCGTATCAAAGCTTTGGATTCTAGGTCTCACTACTTCAAACATGACATCTTCGTATTTTTGCTATAACCTTTTTTCTCCAAGGATTTCAAACCTGGAATTTCGACCACGTGGAGCTGAAACCTTATTGAACTTCATGTAATGATTTTAGATCTTGGTGCACTATATTTTCTGAGATATGGTCTGAAGAAGTTAGGGTTTTTGCAGGCTCCAAAATTGAATCTCAAACAAGTGACCTAGGGAAAATCGTCATAACTTGTGCTCTAAGAATCAGATTTGGACTCTGTAAAAAATGATTGAAAGTGCACGGATTTTAGTTTTTCTTGTATCATTTTCAAGACCAAAGGTCGAAACAATGACACATGGAACTTCGTACAAGTTCACTCTATTGAACAAGTCTATAATCAGGTCATCGTGGGATATTGGGCATAACTTTTTTCTTGAAGAACCCAATATTGGTCAGACTTTTGGCATTGGAAACAAGACTCAAAGGGACACCACAAGACGAAATTTCATACCTTGAAAATCTGAAATTACAGATATACAATAGTTTCAATATCTACATCCAAAAAACAAGCAAAAATGTGTGTAAATTGTTTTTAATTTGCAACTCTTTTGCTTGAAAAAACAGTTTGAAGTGATTCAAAGGGCATAGAGAAGCATAGATATCATTATTTCATTCCAATATGCCTCGAAAAAATGGACACACCCATTTAAGCAACCAGAAAGCTCTAATATGATGCATGAAGAAGAGGAAGAAATGCAACATGATATATCAAAATTATGAGACCAAGTACAATAAATTTCGCTCTCATAATGAATAACCAAAAATGAATTAGAAGTGATGATGAATGTTAAGATCGATTATTTAAAAAAGAACATGATTTGCAATAAAAAATAAAAGGATAAATGGAAAGTTTGAAGGATGGCTTAAAAGTAGAAATGGAAGTTTTGAAGGAAGGTTTGGCAAAGTTGCTACAAAAATGCTTCCTAGTGTGACAAGGTACTCCATGAAACTCATGATGAAAACAAAAGGAATGTTAATCATGATTTTAGAGACTCTCACTTTGGATTGAAGACTAATCACGTTCCAAAGATCGATATGAGGAAGTTTGATGGCAAGGCTCTGGTAACATGGATACTACAGATGGAGCAATTCTTTGATCTACATGATGTGTCGAACACACAAAAGGTGTGCATTGCGTATTTATATTTAGAACAAAATTAGTTTGTGTGGTATAGATGCTTTTTTCCCTATAAATAAATTGTAGCTTGGACAATTTTTACTGAATAATTGGTGGCACATTATGAGGATACAAAGAACAATACCATCTTTAGCCAATTGATAAATCTCAACTAAAAGGGTTCAATGGCGGAGCACACTGAGGAATTCCAAAGATTGAATATCAAGGTAAATAATATTCCATAGGAGCATATGTTTGATGTTTTCATAGGGACTTTAAAGGATAACAGACAACATGAAGTTCACCTTTTGGAACCTAATTGATTGGAGAAGGCATTCAAGGTGGCAAGAAACTTTGAAAGCAAAATTATGGAAACAAGGAAGTCTACTACTCACAACTATAAATATGGAAGTGTTGTTGTTACTAGCCTTCCACAACCTACAAGGTTGACACCACAACAATTGGAGGAAAAAAGAGCAAAAGGTATTTGTTACAGTTGTGATAACAAATACACTAAAACTCATAAGTGTGCTGAGAAGAAACTATTTTACATAGATTGTGAAAAGGAGGAAGAAAAGGAACAAGAAGCATCAAAAGAAGAGGATATACAATAGGAACCAACCCTAGAAAAAGAAGAAATTAATCTGATGATGTCTTGTAATGCATTAGCATGAATTACCACTCCTCAAACTCTCAAGATAGAAGGATATATCAAGAATAAAAACATAACAGTGTTGATTAATTCATGTAATACCCATAATTTTATTCATTGTAAGATAGCCAAGGAATTGAATTGCTTTCTATATCTAGCACCGGAGTGTCAAGTGATAGTTGGAAATGGAGGAACTATAAATTGATCTAGAAAGTGTCATAATATCAATCTAACTATGGTAGAATATGTATTAAATAGACTAATGCTTTCCATTCCAATGGGTGGTGTTAATATTGCATTAGGAGACCAATGGTTACAATCTTTGGGGACGATAGCTTTTAATTTTCAAGAACTTTTCTTGAATTTTTTTAGGAAGGAAAGGAAATTGAATTAAGGGGTATCATAGGAAAACTTGAAGAGATAATCATTTATAATGGCATGATAAATATTTTGAAGAAGGAACAATGAGGGGTAATTGCACAATTATGTTCACTGGATGTTCAAACATCTAAGTCATCCATTTCTCTAGATCTCCAAAAAGTATTGGGCAATCATTCCAAGGTGTTTGACAGTCCCAAAGACCTCCCACCAATTCATGATTATGATCATGCTATTCACTTGATTCTAGGATGTCTTCTTCCAAACATCAGGCCTTATAGATATCCCTATGCCCAAAACAGTGAAATTGAACGTATGGTTGCAGAAATGCTAGAGGCCAATATAATTCAACCTAGTCAAAGTTCTTTCTCTGCTCCAACAGTATTGGTGCACAAGAACGATGGATCATGACATATTTGTCTGAATTATAAGGAGTTCAACAACCTCACTATTAAAGATAAATCTCCCATTCATGTCATTGATGAATTGTTGGATGAATTACATGGAGCAATTTACTTCACCAAGTTGGATCTTCGTTCAGGATATCATCAAATTAGAATGAAAACTGAAGACATTTTGAAAACAACATTTAGAACTCATTAAAGTCATTATGAATTTTTAGTCATACCTTTTGGCCTTAATAATGCACCTTCCACATTACAAGGTTTGATGAATTCCATTTTCGAACCTTTGCTTGGAAAACTTGTGTTAGTATTTCTGATGATATACTAATCTACAACAACACTTGGAAAGACCGTGTTCGACATGTTGATAGGGTGCTCAAAGTATTGGAAGAGAAACAATTATATGAAAAATCCTCCAAATCTTTCTTTGGAGTACGGGTGGTGGAATATTTGGGTCATATTGTATCTCTTCAGGATGTTAAGGTATACCTTACCAAAATTAAAGCCATTAAGGAATCGAAAATCCCCACAACATTAAAGCATATTTGAGGATTTCTCAGGTTGACAGGGTATTATCACAAGTTCGTTAAGAATTATGGGAGAATATCAGCGCCTCTAACAACATTATTGAATAAATGTGCATTTTCTTGGAATCTGGAAGCAACTAAGGCTTTTGAACATCTTAACGAGAGATGGTGCCAAGAACTGGTCTTAGCTACACCACACTTCACAAAAACTTTTATCATGGAAAGTGATGCCTCAGGACATGGAATTGGTGTTGTTTTAATGCAATAAGGAAAACCTGTTGCTTTTGAAATTCATCCAATCAAGGGAAAGTATTTACATAAACCTATTTATGAGAAGGAAATCTTGGCAATACCAATGCACTAAAGCAATGATGACCTTACCTAATAGGAAGACACTTCAAGGTAAAAGCAGATCGCGATAGTCTTAAATAATTTCTGGAACAAAGATTATCTTTAGAATTGCAACAAAAATGGGTCACAAAGATGTTGGGTTATGACTTTGAAATCATCTACAAAAAAAGGGAAGCAAAATGTTGTGGCGGATGCACTCTCAAGAAATGATGAGGACGTGGAAGCATTAATATGTGCCATTTCTATTATCCAACTTGATTTGATCACTGAAGTAAGGGATGAATGGAAGAATGAGGAATAGGTATGGACACTCATTAAAAAGTTGCAGCAAGATCCTAGTACATCAAATAGATTTATCTGGAAAAATGATTCATTATGGTATAAAGATCGCTTATATCTTTGTAAGAATTCTCAACTCAAACAAAATATTCTTTTGAAATTGTACACCTACTCTTAGGAGGGCACTCGGGATTTTTAAAAACTTATCACAGGGTCAAGAAGGATTTTTTTTTGGGATATCCTTAAATTTGATATTCAGAAGTTTGTGGCAAAATGTTTGGTTTGCCAACAAAATAAAGTTGAGACAATTAAGACCCCAAGTCTGTTACAACCTTTATCCATTCCAAATCAGCAACGGGAGGAGGTCTCAATGGATTTTATCATAGGTTTACCCATGTCTCAAGGAAAGAGTGTCTTCATGGTGGTAGTTGATAGACTTACCATGTATGCACACTTTTGTGCATTATCTCATCCTTTTAAAGCTAGTATAGTTGCTATTGGATTTATCGAAACAATTCAAAAGCTACATGGAGACTCAAAGATTATTGTAAGTGATAGAGATCCCATTTTCACTGGAAAATTTTGAACGGAATTATTTTCTTGTCTTGGTACTCAATTAGCTCATAGCTCATCTTATCATCCTCAATCTCACAAGCAAACTGAGATAGTGAACAGATGTTTGGAAGGATATCTTCGTTGCTTTGTATATGATAAACAAACACAATGGGATAAGTGGTTACCTCTGGATGAATGGTGGTATAACACTTCCTTCCATACTGCAGCAAAAATGACGCCATTTATGGCACTTTATGGATATTATCCACATCTTTAAGAGAAAAATCTAAGGTTCAAATAGTAGAAGATCACATCAAGCATCAACAACAAGTTCTCCAACTCTTAAAGGATAACCTCACTCTGGCATGGAATTGAATGAAACAACATGAAGATCAACATTGCAATGAAATGAGTTTTGATGTAGGCGACTGGATATTTTTACAACTATACGCATACAAACAAATGTCCCTCAAGCAAGCTAAGAAGGATAATAAATTATCACCCAAGTATTATGGTCCTTACAAAGTGTTGCAAAATATTGGTACTGTATCATACAAATTGGAGTTTCTTACATCTTCTCGAGTACACCTACTTTTCCATGTTTCATGCTTAAAGAAGGTTATTGGTGACAAGATCCCAGCTTAAATAGTATTTCTAGAACTTGACAAAGAAGGAAAAATCCTATTGGAGCCTGAAGCAGTCACAGAAACAAGAACTTGAAAAATAGGAAATCAATTAATTTTAGAGTATGTCATTAAGTGGAAGGACTTACCCATTGAACATTCCACATGGGAGGATGAGAATTTTATACATAAGCATCCAGAACTACTCAAGTGTTGAGGACAACACTTTTTTAATGAGAGGGGCACATTAGGTCCCTATAATACTATTTTATCCCCCTTATTGTTATTGTTAGTGTAGCCTCTTATTGTTATTGTTGTGCCCATGTAGCCCACATATTGTTATTGTTGTGTTTCATAGAAGCCCACTATTGTTATTGTTATGCCCTTACATTATTATTGTTATGTGGGGTCTGACTATATTGTGACCCCTTAGACACCTATATATACCAAGGAGGTATTTTCATTTGTATCATCCAATAATTATTCATTTATGTGACATAAAGGAGGTTTCCCCCTTGAATAGGCTATTTGTCAAATCGATGATCTATCTTTTCTTCTATTGTGTGAGTTGGTTGCATAGCAAACCCTATAAAACTAAAAATAAAAATGGCCCATGTATTAATCCATGGTATTGACCCGTGGTATTGATGTGGAATATAGTTTATTTAAAGGGGGGGAATTAAACCAGCCTAGACCCATCTTAACTCTGGATCTACCAAGCGCCCAGAGGGGTCAAATCTCTTGATATACAAACCTCTTTTAAAGTGAAAAGAGATTTGATCCCTCTCAGCACTTGGTAGATCTGGAGTCTTTTTTTTTTTACAGGAACAGTTATGTTGTATATATATTCATCCTGGCTTGAAAGGCGTAAATCAGATTACATTGAAGACTTCTCTGTCTTGATGCATCTCTCTGGAAAAAATGAGAGTGCTGATAAGTCTTGGACTTTTTCCTTTTGATGGGGATTCTAGTTTATCAATTTCAGAGATATTTCCCCACTCGAAGATACAAACATATTTGTTTAGAAGCAGGCAGAAAAACATGGCAGAAGCTGGCTTATGGGATGGATTCCCATGTTTCTTCTTCGTCTTTAATCTTGACCCCGGCAGAAAGGAGGGCTGCTTTGTTGGCCTCCTTGTCCGCCTGTTTGTTGAGCATTCTCAGAATATGGAAATAATTTAGCTTCTGGAAAGTTTTTCCCAGGCCTTTGATTCTAGATACCAGTCTGGATAGATTAAGATCCAGCAGTGGAGAGTTGGAGATCATTGCATTTATGAGGACCTGTGAATCGCCAATCACAGTGGCTTCCCTTATGTTTAGCTCTTTGAGTATCTTTAGACCTTGGAAGAAGGCCAATGCCTCAGCTTGTATACTGGAAGCATGACCAAGTCCCTAGGAGAAGGAATGAATTTTTTCCCCCAGAGGATTTACCACTACACCTCCTGCTCCTGCTATGCCCAGATTACCCTTTGCTGCTCCGTCAAAGAAAAGAGAGTGTCTTGATTGCAATTTAAGCCAATCATGGAATTCAGGTTCAGGAATCCTTATTTGCCAATCTTTAAGGATGGGGGCAGTTCTGACTGCTGGATGAAATTGCAGACCTAGAGATGAGCCCTAGTCAATGTCTTGTTGGTTGAGATTGGAGTCATCATTTATTTCTGCCAAGCATTCCTTTATGAGACTTTTGACTTTGATCTCTACAACCTTATGAGTCAGGCTTGCATTTCTGAAAATTCTTCTATTCCTTTCAAGCCATATTTGCCAACAAATGATTTTTGGGAGAATGGCCCACGCAGTTTTGATAACTTGATTTTTGGGTGGCTGTCCCGGGTACCTATTTGCCCAATTTGAGAAGAGGTCTACCAGAACTCGAGGCAGAGAAAAGATGGGATCGAAATTGATGGTAAAGGAGGCCCAGATCTGTATGGAGAAATTACACTCAAGCATTAAGTGCAGAGCTGTTTCTGCGTTCTCTGTACACAACGGACATCTGGAGGGGCCATGAAATCCTCTCCTCTGCAGAGTGTCGTAAGTTAAAATTCTGCCATGGCAGAGAGTCCATGCAAAGAAGTCAATCTTGGGCCAAGAGGGGACGTGCCAGACTCCCTGCCAAGGCGCTGGATCAGGAGGGACGTGTGGCTTCTCGGTAAGCTTGGTATAGCCATCAGAAACAGTGTAACCGCCTTCCTTCAACCCTCATCCTTTCTTGTCTATTTTCTTCTTATGTGTGGGATCCAGGCCGTGTAGGAGATCCAGCAAAGTGATCCAATCGTTTGTCAGTTGATCCAGAATTTTAATTCACTTCCAGCCAGCCCATATGAAGTCGCTCCATTTGGAGATGTCCCACAGTGATTTCTATCCTTCTCCGGTCATCCAGCAGCACAAATCGTTTAGGGAGGCTCTTTCTGCAATTGGCTCTCTGTTCAGAATTCTATCAGTCCATATGCGTATTTTTTTCCCATTTCCTGGGATCCAAAAGGCGTGGTCTTTAATCAAGGAAGCCGCTTTTGCATATAGTTTAAGGAAGGGCGAATTTGGGAGCCGAACCACGTTTTCTAAACAGCAGGTGCGTGGGCCTCTGAAATACTTTTTCCAGAGAGCCAGTTGGGCCCAACCTAGCTTGGGCGCGATGATTCGCCAGACCACCTTGGCTGCCATAGCCATATTTTTGTTGATTGAGGGTCTTAAAGTTTAGCCCACCCTCTCGCAGAGGCTTGGACATGATTTCCCAACTTATGAGAGGAATTTTTTTCCCATT
The DNA here is from genome assembly GCA_000404065.3 of Pinus taeda. NCBI lineage: Eukaryota > Viridiplantae > Streptophyta > Pinopsida > Pinales > Pinaceae > Pinus > Pinus taeda. The sequence goes on along the minus strand of APFE031691650.1, from coordinate 119,664 downwards.
CTATTTTCCTCCTTTCCAGAAGAATCTGTGCATGAATTCTTCCATCTTTTTTATAATGGATGCCGGAGCTAGGAGCCTTGTGAATTGAAACAGTGGAAGACTGAAGAGCACGGATTTTATTAAGACCGCTTTGCCAGCAACATTGGGCCAGGTAAAGCCCCAGGCTTGGATTTTGGATTTGAATTTTTCAAGCTGGGGAAGCCAATCTTTGATTGAGTGTTTCTTATGGGAAACCGGGAGGCCCAGATATTTAAATGAAGTCCATGTAGAGGAGGCTGCAAAGCCCAAGCATCTTGAAATAGCAGATAAAGTTCTAGGCGTAGTGTTCCAACTGAAAATATGACATTTGTTCTTATTTACCATGCTGTCTGAGGTTTCACTGAATTTGTCCAGCACATCTTTAAATTTGGAGGTAGAGGAAAGAGAGGCAGTATCTAATAGAAGGGTATCATCCGCGAATAAGGCGTGGTTTAAGTTTTTAACCCTTCTAGCTATACATAGCCCATTAATTTCTTGATCTTGCATCTTTTTATCTAGCAGGAAGCTGAGCACTGAGGCTTGGATGACGAAAAGCAGAGGGGAGAGGGGACACCCCTGCCTAAGTCCTCTCGAGGCTTTGAAAAATTCGGTGGCTCTTCCATTTACCAGAGGGGCAATCCAGGGCTCTAAGATGCATGCCCGGATCCATTTTATGAAGTTTGCTCCAAACCCAAATTTTCACATGACTTTTAACATAAAACTATGATTTACTCGATCAAAGGCATTTGCTAAATCAAGTTTGATCACCATACCTTGTTCCTTTCAGAGAAGACTTAAATGAATTGCCTCTTGAATGAGCGTGTAGTTGTCCACGATCTGCCTACCCTGGATGAAGCCTCCTTGGTTTTCCAGGATTATTCTGGGCAAAATGGGCTTTAGTCTATTAGCAATGACTTTGGTAATTAATTTGTACCCTGTGTTGCATAATGAAATCGGGCAGAATCTGCTGAAATTGTTGGCACCTTTTTCCTTTGGAATGAGGGCTAAGAAGGCAGAATTTGTGTTGCCTCCTATTTTCTGAGCATTTTGTGACTTTTGAATCATTTTGAGAAGGTCCTTTTCGATAATCGGCCAGCAAATTTGAAGAAACCGGGCTGAGAAACCATCTGGCCCCGGGGCCTTATCCAGGTCCATGTCAAAGAGAGCCTTTTTAACTTCCTCTTTAGTGACTTTAGCCTCTAGTATCCCGTTCATGCGGGGAGAAATAATTTGGGGAATGATATCAACTAGCTCTTGATGATGAAGAGGCCCCTAGTCATCACTGTACAAGTTTTGGAAGTGAGAGAAGGCCGCTTTCTTGATGTCTTCGAATTCCTTGTGCGTGTCATTATCTTCCTTGATCTCAGAAATGGTGTTGAAACATTTCCTGGCCTGGGCCTGCTTATGAAAGAACCCCGTGTTCCTGTCCCCTGCTTTAAGCCACAGATTTCTTGACTTTAATCTCCAGTATTCTTCTTCGGCTAAGCAGGCCTTATGGTATCTCTGTTGCAGCTGAGCTTCTTGATCGATCATGTCCTCTGTAACAATAACACTCTCCATTTGGGTTTGTTGAGAATCAAGAGAATCTTTGATGACTTTCCTTTCCATTGAGGGGTTGGACAAGGTTTTTGCCCAGCTTTTCATAACTCTTTTTATCCTTTTGAGCTTTTCCTCCCAGATGTAAAAAGGCGAGCCTTTGACATGTTGACAATCTTTGACTATTTGCATGAATAGAGGCTCCTTAACCCAAAGGGGGCTAAACCGGAAGGGAATAGGTCCCAGATCTAGATGGGCAAGGAGCTCTAATTTTACAGGCTTGTGGTCCGAGACACTGCAAGTGAGTATATGCATTCTGGGTTCTAATCCAAGAAAATAGAAAAGAACTTTGAATGAAAAATCTATCAAGCCTAGCAGCAATATATCCAGGACCTATTCTTTTTTTTTACCAAGAAAACTTACCGGATGAGGGCTTGATGTCAAGTAAGTCCCAGTCTTGCAAAAGATCCGATCCTCCGCCCATTCTCTTGCTAGGTCTCAGACTGCACTTCCTCCCCTTTTTTCGGACGAATGGAGGGTGAGGTTGAGATCTCCAGCAATGATTGTGTTCTCCAGATTTGTCAAGTCTGCTTGTCGTCTTATAGTGTCCCAGCAATCCTTTTTCTCCCATGTGTTGACTGGAGAATAAACATTAAAATGACTGAAGATTTCCTTTGTGTCCAGATTCTATAGTTTTAGCAGCAACCAGTGAGTGTTGCTCGCTTCAAAGATGACTGCATATTTATTTGAATTCCATAGTGTGCCAATCCCTCCCGAGGCTCCCCTGGTAGAGATTGCTCTTGCTTCGCTTTTGGTCCACAGATTTTTGCTTGCTTGCAGGAAGGACTTGTCTTCCAGCTTGGTCTCCTGGACTAGAAATATATCTGGGGTTTCTATTCTTATTAAACTTCTTATTGCTTCTTCCTTAACCTTGCTCCCCATACCTCTGCAATTCCAGGAGATGACCTTCATTATTTATGTTTCTGGATGGCTCCCTTGGAGCTTTTGGGCTGATTCTTCAGCATCTTGGGCTTTGAGGCTAGCAATTTTTCCAGAGTTGGTTGGCTGCCCTGGAGCTTGTCTTTGTACGTCTGCTGCTCTATTTTTTCTTTGTCTGTTTTCCGGCCTCTTGTAGATCTTGTTACCGAGGTTTGGGACTCTCCTATTTCTCCTTCTTCTTCTGACTCTTCAGTTTCCTACTCATCTTCCTCATCCTCTAAGACCATGCCTTTGGGATTTTCAGCCTCTTTGGGGGAAGCTGATGGAGTACCTTTATTTGGAGAGACTGATTTTTGGATTTCTTCCTCCGGGAAGTTTTCCTTCGGCTGGCTAAGAAGGGCGAATTTATTTTCTTGCATATTTTTGAAAGGGGGACGTTGGATGTTAACCTGGGGATTGTCTTTGCCAGAGGGTCCACCCTCCTTCTACCCCTTGTGATTGGCTCTTGCTCGCTTGACCTGATTCCAACCCTCTTCGCTCCCTTTCTCTGCTCTGCATTTGTCGGATAGGTTCTGGCAAAGTGCCCATAAATGTGACATTTCCTGCATTTGAACGGCAACTATTCATAATCCAAGCTCTGCACATGAGACCAGCTGCCGACTTTGATTTTGGTTGCCTCTGGTAGACCCACCTCTAGATCTACCTCTACACAGATCCTGGTGCAATTGTACTGGTCCTTGTTGCTTGCCCGATCTATGAATTTTCCGAGGAAGTTGCCAATATGTTTCAAGGAATCCCAGTTCCAACAATGGACTGGCAGACTTGGGAGCCGAACCCAAACTGGTACAGCATTGGGAACATCAACCGTTGGATCGAAGTCTGGGGTCCATTTGTTCAGATAGAGACCCTGAAGGCCCATGAAGTACGGCCCATTTCGGAAGATCAGATATTTGTCTTCCTTGGAGGTAAATTCAAAGAGGAAATGCCCTCGCCCTAGGAAGTATGAAGTCACGCTTTGATTGATCAGGGGCGCCCAGTTCCTATTAATCCATTGCTCAGTGGTTTTCGGCGATGGCCAAAGTCCCGTGAATTGGCCAACGAGTCCACGATCTGCCAAAGACAGTGCTACTTGCATGGGGGTCTCTGGAGGTAAGGAGATCTCAGGGATTTCATCGATTTTCTTTACAAATTTCGCTGCATCACTTCTTTTATTCTGAGGTAAGCCAGCCAGGAGCTGGTTGAAGGCATCCAAGGATAGATCAGGGGGCGGATCGGAATGCTGGCCAAGGGACTCCATGGGATCTGGATAGATGTCGGCCGCCACAGGGGCAGCCCCACCTCAGAGACCAAACCCAAGCCAGAGAGAGTTGATTGACTCGGATCTGGCACTGATCTTCTGTAGACGGGCCCGCAGTGAAGAGAAGTCGCCGAGGGAGGGCAGGGCCGCAAGTTTCAGAGCCCGCTGGAAGCGGATCGGAGCCGAGCTCGATCGCAGTAGATCTGGAGTTAATATGGATCTAGGTTGATTATTTATTTTAAAGAAGAAATCATGTGTATATAATATTCTAATTTAGAAACAACTAAACCACAAAACCTATTCTTATCATCTTATGATCCTACTATTTCACTACATTTACTGCTGAAATTTTATGTGTATAATTGCTCAATGATTTTTTTATTTTATTTTTTTCCGTAAAAGAAAATTCATAATTTCATTGGTGAAATTACATGTTGTAGATGCCCGAAGGCATATGCTGTAAATGTGGCTATCTATCCACAGTTTTTAGCTAATATTTACAAAGAAACCCAAAAGGGTATATTGTACTGGTTCAAGACCATCAATAAAAAGTTGCAAAAATTCACCCACACGGGTGTCTATATATTGTCCATATTTACAAAGAGCATTTTCTCATAAATACTAATAAAAAGCTGTATCAAATTTTCAAAAATTTTATGTATCCAGATGTAGATAATTAGAGACTATTGCGCTCCTGTAGTCTCCCATCGATGTATGGTCTGTGGAAGAAGTGATAGATTCCTGTAGGTGTATGCTCAACGATCATCCACTCTCCTAGAGGACGATGTGTCGCTTCTTTCGATAGCCTGTCTGCAGTTTCATTTCTTTCCTTGTAGATATGAGAAACATAAATCTGATCAAAGAATGTTTTGAAAAAACAATTTCTTCCATAATAGATCTCAAAGTGTAAGCATTACAAACAGCTGTGTTGTTAAACCAATCAGTCACATTCTTTGAGTCCCCAAATATTTGAATGTTTCTACATTGTTTCCGAATGGCAAAGTATATCAAGTGGCATAGAGATATCAGTTCAACATGGTTATTTGTGCCCAGTCCCAATCCCATACTAATCTGGAAAAAGTGTGAATCTGATAGGTAAAAACATATGCCTCCCCCACAGCCATGCTGCTGGGAAGCACCCTCAAAATGGGCCCAAGGTATAGTTTTGTTTATCTGTTCCTATCGAATAATCCTAGATCTCTTTTGGCATTCATCATTTGGCAGTTCTTTAAAGGTAGCACAGATTTTCGGAAGGAGCAGGTTCCAGTTTACCGGCTTGTCTTCAAATATTTTGATGTTTCGCTTGAGCCATATGTGCCATGAGACCAGAAGGGGTAGGTTTCTTGTTTTTTCCACAACAGTAGTACCCCACCAACTATCCCATGTTGTTTTAATATTTGCACCCTACCAAATCATATTCAGGTTTAGAGTTTGTAGGACTTTAGTCCAAATGATCCTGGTGGTCGGACATGAGAGAAAAAGATGTTGGGTCGATTCCTCCTCCTGTAGACAAAGGACAGACTAGGTAGGTCCAAAAAATCTCTTCTTTTTTAAATAAGTTCCAGTGGGGATCTTATTCTCTAATATATTCCACATCAATAGTCTGGTGCGCAGTGGAGCTTTTAATTTCCATATTGATACCCATCAGCTCCTTAAGGCCTCTGGTTTTTTATCTGCAATGATGGTATCATAGCCCTGCTTTGAGGGGTATTTTCCAGATTTTGAGTGTGCCCATATGAGTTCATCCTCTTCATTCTTTAATCTAACATGTGATTCTGTGAATGCCTGTATATAGTTTTGCCAAGTTCCGCTCCATTCATATGGTATGTTCCAGTTCTGCTCAGTCAGCCATGCTTGTGTATGAAAAGTAGAATTTTCTTGATCACCTATCTGATCAATATACTTGATGCCTCTACTATTTAAGTGAGTTATCAGTCCAATTGGTAGCTGATGGGAATTTCCATAGCCAGTCCATGGATCAATTCCAATGCGTACTGAGGCTCCATTTCCAATTTTCCATAATAGTCCATCCTTGATAAGGGGAAGTGAATTTAGTATGGCCCTCCAAATCACCGAAATACCTTTTCTGTTCCATGTTGGACTTCGAATCCAGTCTATAATAGTAGATGGCCAGATATATTTATGAAGGATAATCTCAGTCCAAAGACTATTTTGCTTTAGTAGTAACCAGCTCTGTTTTGCAGCCAAATCTTGTGCAAAGGCAGGAAGTAGTTTGAGACCCCAACCTCCCCACTTCTTTGGAGTAGAAATTTTGGTCCATTTCACCTAGGTAAAAGGTTTGCCCTCCTTTCTTGCATTCCAAAGAAATTTGCAACATATTTGTTGAATTCTGTGAAAGACCCCTCTTGGTATCAAGGCCAGTGACATCCAGTAAACCAGGGTGGCTTCAAGGACTCATTTTATTAGAATAAGTCTACTTACCCTAGAGAGGAACCTATGACAACAACAGTTTATTCTCTTCTCCACTTTTGTGATAATCCTGGTCCAATTAGCAATTTTGTACCCATCTGGTTTTAGCCTGAAACCCAAATATTTGAGCCCCTCCATTAGTTCAGAAGCTTGAAATGGAAATTTTTGTATGGCTAGTTGTGATTCCTGTTGTGTACAATCAGATAGAGAGATGGTGGATTTATCTCTATTAATTTCCATTCTCGTTCCTCTGCTGAAGAGTTTTAGTATCTCATACATTGAAGTGGTGTCCAGAACACTACCCTTCAAGAAAATCAATATGTCATCTACAAATAATAGATGTGTCAGATAGTAGTGGTCCATAATTTTTAGGCCTCTGAGGCCCCCTCTTCTTTTTTCTGAATCAATTAGCCGGCTCAATCCTTCCATAACTAATAGGAAAAGTAGTGGTGATAAGGGGCATCTCTGCCTTATCCCTCTATCAATATTAAAGGATGAATTTGCAGATCCATTGATAAGAATGGCAAATGATACAGAGGAGATACATCCCATGATCCAGCTGATAAGAACTGGGGGAAACCCCAAGTGAGTGATAATCATCTTGATGTAAAGCCAATTCACTTTGTCGAAAGCCTTTGATAAATCAATTTTGAGAGTAAGTCCCTTGACATTTTTGTGCTTAATGGAGTGAAGGGCTTCTTGGACTGAGCCAATGGCATCCTGAATATGTCTATGGTGGAGGAAAGAAAATTGCTCCTAAGAGATATGGTTGGATAAAATGGGCTTGATGTGGTTGGCTATAGTTTTGGAAATAATTTTATACAGACAGTTGCAAAGGGAGATGGGGTGGAAATCGTTAAAAGAGGCTGGTGAATCTGTCTTAGGGATCAAAGCCAAATATGTGAAGTTGATGGGCGGGTGGATGTATCCTGTAGTTCTACTCTCATCAACGACCGCTAGTAGGTCCTGCCCCAAAAGCTCTAGAAAAGTTGTGTAGAATTCAATCGGCCATCCATCCGGGCCAGGACTCTTGTCCTTTTTGAACCATTCAAGTGTTCCTTCCAGTTCCTCCATGGTGACAGGTTGTATCAGATCCTCTGCATCTTCCGGTTCCACAAACCTAGGGAAGTGGCCAGCCAGGTTTATGATGTCCTGGAGGGTGATGGTTGTCGGCGCAGTAAATTGACTTTTGAAATGGGTATTCCCCATCCTAGCTAATTGAGGGTGAGTAGAGGCCCAACCGTCTATGTCATAGGGCAACTACCAAATGGTGTTGGAGGCCTTCCTACCATTGGCAAAATTGTGGAAAAACTTAGTATTTCCATCTTCCGCTTGTAGCCAAATAGCCCTGATTTTCAGCCTCCATTGTTCTTCCTTTTCAAGTAGAATATTTGCCTTTTGTTTTTCCAGACTTATCAGTTGGAGTTTAGTGTCATCCGCTAAGTATTCAAGCCCCTTTTCACCCGTGAGATGGGTTATCTGTAATTCAATGTCCTTTAGGTTCTGTTCATCTCTCAATTTCTTCTGCCTTGACCATGCCTCTGTCATAGTCCTGAGTTTTTTAAGTCAAACACAGAAATCAGCTGCCATTCTTTGCTCCCTAAGAGGGGGTTGTACTCTCCAGAATTCAGTTACCAAATTGATGAAATCTGGATCTTTTAGGTGTCTAGTAAAGAATTTGAAGGGAGCCCGGGGCTTTTTTGAGAGTCCAGAGATTTGTAGATATATGGGGAGGTGATCAGAAGATTCTCCAGTACCAACCCATTCTCTGTATAAGGGTAGGGTACGTAGAAGATCTTCATGTATCATAAAACAGTCCAGTGTCTGACCCAGAGCAACCTCACCCGTCCTCCTATTATGCCATGTGGGCAATTTCTTGTTCATAAGAACATCAACAAGTTTAAAGGTTTCCAGCAGAGTGCTCATCTGATCCGATATAGGGTCAATCTGGGTGTGATGTCCCCAAGATTCCTTCAAACCCAGAGAAAAATTTAAGTCACCCCCATTAATGGTGTTGCTTGTGACAAGATTGTGATCCATCAATTTGTGCCAAAACTCCATTCTGTTATGATTAGGGGCATATATGTTTATCACTTTTAACTGGGACCCGAGCTCACTCACATAAATGCCCATACCCATGAAGCCCAAACCGCCCCAAGAGGAAATAATCTTAACAGATTTAGGGTTTATTCCTATAGCAAGGCCTCCGGATCTGCCAATAGCATCCATACCCTGAAAAACCCAGCCTGGATGGATGGATTGGAGGGTTCTGGTAATGATGTCAAATGAGCCGAGGGTTTCCTGTAGGAAGAGGATGTCACAATTGGAACTATGTAAAAGTCCTTTTAGAGCCAATCTCTTTGTAGGGTTGGCTAATCCCCTACAGTTGTAGGAGAGCCAAATCATGGGGAGATAGGGATGGAGGGCTCAATTGCTCTAAGTGTCCTTTCAATGGTGTATTAACGTCCCCTTGCTACATTAGCCATCGTCGTCTTGATGGATGTTTTGATCTTGGAAGGACGACCTCTGGTAGGTTTATTTTTTTTTGTCTTTCTGGGGGAGTGGCCCAAACCAAATTGTGTAGATAATTGTCGAGATCTGGATCTGAGGTTGTAGGGATGGGATCTTGTCCCATATGGAGAGGATGTATGAGAGGGAGGAGTGGAAAAATCCCTGTGGGAGGTAGGTGTAGTAGAGAAAGTGGGGGGTGGAGGAAATATGGAGCAAGGGATGGTAGGGATAGAGCAAAGAGCAGAGGCAGGGGGTGCAAAGATGAAAACAGAGCATAAAACATAACATCTGATAAATGAACAGAAGTTATGGGGATAGATCCATTACCCGGTAGAGGAGGCGCTTCCGCAACAGATTTGGAGCGTGTCCGAGGAGGAGAGGTCAGAGCCCTACGCTGATTTTTTGCCTTTTGTGTAACGCCCACCACAGCCTCAAAGGTGCCTGTCCTTGTTGCTGGTCTCCCTTATTTAGATCTTCTGAAATATGTTGTTTGGTCCCCTGAGAGGTCTCTGAAGACACCGAAGAGAGCAGTGGACAGTCCTTGTATAGGTGACCCACTTTGCGGAACCTCCTACATCTAAAAGGGACTCCTTCATAGTCCAGGAGTTGTTTGCGCGAAAAATGTCTCCTGTGAAGTGTGATTTTTTCTTAAAGCCCCTCCCTGGTGTCAAGGTGTACTAAAATCCTTGCCATAGTCATTATGCCGGTCTTTTCATAGGACTGGTCATGCTCAAGGTAAGTCCCCAGTGCATCTCCAATATGTTTAAAAACTTGAGGAGTCCAGAACTGCATGGGCAAACTTGGTAGTCTGACCCAAATAGGCCCTGCTCCCAACTGTTCATCCTCTGAGTCGAAGAGTGGATCCCATCTCTTTAGCAGTACAAGAGCAAGCTCAATGTGCCAGTAGCGCGATAATATCCAATCTGTATACTCCTCCCTATGAAAGCGGAGGGCAAACCAGCCTCTGGCCAAAACCCTAATCACTGGAAGTTCTTTCAATAGAGAACCCCAAATCTCCATGTTCCATTGACACAAACGCTCCACTATATAGTTCCTGTCTTATACACGACCAACAAGAACTTTCCTTGTCGTGTCCATAGCGTCTGCCATCGAGATGTCTTCTCCAAAGGTCAAATTTATATTGGTGTCCACTACTCTGAGGCACCGATGCTTTTTGGGTTTGTCCATGTGACGACCCGTGGGATGTTCTCTGAGTAAACTTTTGCACACTTCCAAGGAGCCTTGCTGGGCAGATGTTGCAGGCCTAGGGTTTTGGATAGGAGAACTGAAATAGCTGGATCTGATGGGGGAGTGAGGGTTGTAGCTACACGAACCCGGATGTACAAAGGACTGGGCAGGGTGCGGGAGGTTTGAAGGACCAACCGAAGCCAAGGAGTAGGATGGGGGGTTCAGTGGCAAAGAATGCAGGGGATGTGTCAAGGGAGAGTCAAAAGAGGGCGATGCCTGAAGACTAGATTTGAGCAGATTCAGAGTGGCCGGGGAGAGGGGAGGGCATTCCAAACCGGGTAAGTCATCAACATTGACAGCAGTACAGTGTCGTTTACCAGTGGAGGTTGGGTGTTGCGGCATCTGAAGAGCAACTGTCAACCAAAGCGATTTATTCTGCCAGGGGCCCATGACCGGGCCAGCTTGATGAGCCCAAATCTCCTGCTTTGGCATGGGGTCCTCCTCGTAATCCATGAGGTCTTCTTCGACCATTGTAATCGATAATAAAACTGACCGTTGTATAACTAGGGGATAGTAGACAGTTGAGAAAATGGTGTTCAAACCCAAAATGGACGGTATTCCACAAACAAGAGACAGTATCCCGACAAGCTTGTAGTTCGAGGTCAAAAAACAATATTAAACGCATATAATCGCAGTCAGACCCGCGTGATATAGCTCCTGCATATATCCAAACTCCATTGTCGCTGTTAGGAAACCGGTTCAGGTTCCCTATCAATCTCTGCTCATTGTTTTTATGTTGATAAACATGATTCATAATCGCTCAATGATATTAATGGCATAAGATAAATTGTTAAAGATCATTAAGTAGCAATTATCATATCAGAAAATCGGTTTCTACTATTCATCTTGGATAAAAATCAATAGTGACTACAAGGAAGAAGAGACTTGAATAAACTTATTGTGAAGAATTCATGTCACATGTTCATTGGGAACATGAAGGCATTGTGTGTGTCTGAGTAAATAGTGAGATAAACCTATGGAAGCCTTGTGAAGCAAAGGACAACCATACATATAAGTACTGAATTGAAATTTCACATTTAGAAATGTGTGATTATGAGGATGCATTGATAATTGCAAGGTTATGTCATTTGCATTAAGTAAATGCAAGATAGAGTGAAGAAGGAGGCCAAAAAAACTAATCGATGTGTGAGGGCATATTGATGATGGAATCAGAAAGGCCATAATGTTTCATAAGCGCCCATGGTTTCCCTGCACAATTAGACTCTAGAATATAACCTTCTCACCAACACCAAAGAGAATATGTAAGGATGGGATGCATAAGGGACCACGTGGAAGAGATGGGATATATGTCTATTGTTGTTTGGGGTTAGGAGTAAGATGTCCAAAGGGTTGATCAAGTGTGAGGGAGGTGGTTGGATGATGTCTCAAGGCATTGGTTTGACCTTCCAAAGTCATCATGGTGGAATGCATGACATGGGATGAGGCATTCTAAAAACCAATGCAGGGATGCATTATGTGCCTGAGGCCATGAGAAACACATAGTGGCTTCAAATTTGAAACTTTTGATTTGATTATGTAATGATGTCTTCTAGTAATGCAGACGTGACTTAATGTTGTAGTGGAAACTAATGCAATGACATATGTGAAAAAGTTTGAGGTTTTGTTTAAGTTCTTAAATATGTAGTAGTGAAGAATTCTATGTTTCAATGCCAATGACTGTTTGGTCAATTTAAGAGTTAGATTTTATTGTAGGTGATATGGTCTTGGATATGGCAAGTAGGTAAGAGAATAAGAAAGACTGAAACCTACTACAACTAGAGCAAACTATAAAGAAAGGGAAACCTCGTGATGAGAAATCAGGGGTCCCTAATAAGATGGTTAGGAACATAGAATCTAAATAATGAAAGTTGAAAAGATTCCTAATTGAAAAAATTTAGATAGAATCTCATGGTAACAGTTGGTACATGGTACTGTTAAATTCTTTTATACTAAGCGTGATTTACTTTTCTAAATCAACAATTATTGAAAACCCATAAAATATTTATCTCGAATATTTTTGAAATTGTTGATAAATAAACACATGTGTATGTTAACTTAGAAACTAAATGAAGTGGAAATAAAAATGGGAGGTCAATCACACTACAACAACAAATTTTTACCTAATAAAATCTTCCTTAATATTAATTTTCTGAAGAAAATATGGCCCATACTCGCAAAGAATACATGAAAAAAATAAAACTATTGGGAACATAGAAACTCGACCCCATTGGGAAAATTAACCTTAAGGAAATCAACAATTGAAAATCGGTCCTCTTCAAGAAAATCAACCTTAGAGAAATAGACCTATCTCACCAGCAAATCAACCTCTTTTCTTCTTAGCTTATATGACCCTTGTGCACTTGAGAAGATCATCTTCTCTTGACATTTCGGCCTCCTCCACAATTCAACCCTCCTCTTCAGCAACTCAACCTCTCTCTTTCATGAACTTGGCCTCCCTGGATTTCTCACGAAATTCCCTACTGCATTTCTCCTCCTCTTCAGTCCGTTTAAGCCTCTTTCTCTTCATAAAATTTCTTTATCCACAATTGTGTATCTTCACCTCTCCCTTAGGCTTATTTTATAATTTCATTCAGCCAAAATCCCTAACCCTAATATCCTAAGTGATTAATAGCTATGATAAAATAATAAGCCTTACTTGAGATCAACAATTGAGATTATATCTAAGTCCCTTAAATAATTTTATTATTTATCCTTAGAACTTTAGCCTAATAGTCCACAATAATTAATTAGATTAATTATTGTACTTTTCCTAAGTTAACCTTGGGAAATAAATCACAAAAGAACTCACTCCACTAAGAAATTACCTAAAGAGGCAATCAAATATCTTCTACATACTAAGGCACCAAGCCAAGGTAAAAGGCCTTCCAAGGCTACAAAAATCAACACTCCCTTCTAGTAAGGAAGAGACTCTCCACCACCCCCAACTTGTCTCTGTAAAACACAAACTTTCGCTTCACTAGAGTTTCTATAGCTCTAATACCATGTTAAATTCTTTTGTATTAGATATGATTTACTTTACTTTAACAAATTATTAAAAACCTAAAATATTTATCTCAAATATTTCTAAAATTGGTGTTAAAATAAACACATAGGTATACTAACATATAAAATAAATGCAACAGAAATACAATCGAGCGAACAATCACACTACAACAACAAATTTGTACCCAATGCAATCTTCCTTCATATTAAATTTCTCAGGAAAATATGGGCCTATACCCATAGAGAATACATAGAAAAAAATAAAACTACTAGGAACCTTGAAATTTTACCCCGCTAGGAAAATCAACCTCAAGGAAATCATCCTTTTGAAAATCGACCCTCTTGAAGAAACTCGGCCTCGAAGAATCAAACTTGTCTCACCGACAAATCAGTCCCCTTTCTTCTCACCTCATACGACCCTTGTGCACTTGATAAAATCAACCTCTAGATATTTCAACCTCCTCCATATTTTAACCCCCCTCTTGAAAAACTAAGCGTCACTCTTTCCTAAACTCGGCCCCCCTTTATTTCTCCTCAAATTCCCCATGCCACTTCTCCTCACATCTCTTTAGTCTAGTGAAGCCTCTCACTCTAGAGAAAATTACTTTATCCAAAATTGTGTATTCACCTCCCCCTTATGCTTATTTTATAATTTCATCAAGCTAAAATCCCTAACCCTAAACTCCTAAGTGAACAATGGATAGAATAATATCCTAAGCTTGAGATCATATCTAAGTCACTTAAATAATTTTATTATTTATCCTTACAAATTTGGCCTAATAGTCGACAATAATTAATTAGATTATTTATTGTTTTTTTTCCTAAGCTAACATTAGAAAAGAAATCATAAAATCGCTTACTCCACCAACCAAGCACCTAAAGAGGCCATAAAATATCTTCTATATGCCATGACACAAAGACAATGTAAAAGACCTTCTGAGGCTACAAAATTAATAGACATGGGTGATATGTCGAAGTTGTCTAAGAAGGATAGGCGATGATTGATGAGATGGTATGTGTGGAAAAGAAGCTACAATTGGGACATAAGAACCCAATGATATGACATTATCAATGTTGTATTGAGAACTCTATGGAATTGAGCAACCAGAGGATTCCTTGGCTATAAGACTCCATAAGTCCCCATACATTTCCTATGCAAGGAAACATTGGTAAATGATGGATTACACAAGGGATTGTTTAGTGAAGAAAGGGATACTTGATATTGGAGAGTGAGTGACTACAAGGAAGTGGATACTTGAGTAAATAAAAATTTAGTTGGGATCACAAGCATTGATTTGTAAATTGTTGTGGATATTCCACTTGATAGTTTGTCACAACAGATCTACTAAAATATATTTAAAAAAATATAAAATCTACAGTATGAGGGTTTATTTCTCCTTAGATATTTTAATCTATTAATTATTGTTTACTGAGTATGCATGAAAATTATAATTATGGAGATAATAGAGAGCAACAAAATAAAACTTACAAACCATAGTTGACGTGAGATATAACTATGGAAACCCTTCAAGGAGAAAACCCAGTTGGAAGGTGAGGCTGCTTTGTGGTCTTTCTTTGAATGGAAAATGGATGAAAGTACAAAGAAGTGAGACTTGTGGCTCGTGGGTTACTACGGTATAAAAAACCCCTCTAATTGCTACCTCCCTACCCACTCTCGGCTGCTTTTCTCATCAATGGAACAAAATGCACTCGACTAGAATACAACCCCTTTTTCCCTATTGGATTGGTTATAATATACCCTGATAGCCTACTAGTAGTTAAGTTTGGCTCTTCTCACTCTTAATTAGAGTTGAAATATGGATCATTCTATATTATTCTTCATCATTATCATGTGGCTATCCCATTTTCCATGAGTAATTGGGATCGGCATGACATCCTCTCAAATTATGGTGGTCAAATCAAGAAAGTAAACTTCCGAGTGGCGTAATTTTTGCATATGGGCTTCAATTGAGGCAATTATTTAATCGTTGGAAAGGTATTCATGTTAGAATATTGCTAAAAGATAACACATTTGAGTAGCAAAGTTTCAACCCTTAAAAAAAATCATTTAATGCCTCAAACTACTTCTATAAATTTTAGACCCCAATTCGCCAAACTAGGACCCACAATTAAAAAATGGTACTATGAGATGATTCCTCCACTTTTTCCAATCTAAAGGCATCAATATGGATGAAAAATAATATAATGATATAATCCATATCATACCTTCCAATTTTGCGAGGCTTTTGGTCGCCAAAGTATTCTATTGAATGAGGTGATGAATTGTTTCCTCCACCTTCTCTCAAATGTATCATTTAGCTTTGCCTAGAAGCTATCCTTTCAACCCAATATTCCAAAGCTCATGTTGCCCCTATCTTGTAGCTTTGGACCTCTTTTGCAAAATTATACCCTTTGTCAAATATGCCTGACAATCTCATGTCAAATCCTCTATAGAAGGTAGGACTCATTCGTCTTCATGATCTAGCATGGAAGGCTCATAGAGTTTCAAATTCTCTACATTCTCCACTAAGCAAACATGCATGTATGGGTGTAGAAAAATCTATAGGCATTATCTCCCACCTTTTTCTAGTATCTCAAAAGGACCATATTTTCAAGCCATGATTTTCTTACCATGACCATGTAACCTCTCCTTATTCAAGCATGAGTATACTCTATCTCCCACCTTGAAGGATTTCTATGTTTGGTGTTGATCTTGCCAAGCCTTACATTTTTCCTGTGACATTTGGAGTCTCTCTTATACCTATATATGGATTTTTCTAATGTTTTCAACAATTTTTCTTCCCTTAAGTGATCTCCTGTAAGATCCTCCCTCACTCCTTGTTTTTGTCCATATGCAATATCCAAAGGTGAAGGTGGAAAGCATCCAAAAAAAAAATGGGGACTTACTAGTACAAGTATGGATTGATCTATTATAAGAGTGTTGTATATATACCATATTTTTGTCCCAAGTCTTTGAATGCTTCTAATTGTAACCCCTCAAAAGCTGCACCAAAGTGTTGTTGACTACTTCTTTCTACCAATTTGTTTGTCGATCAAATGTTGTAGACCTCTTCAACTTCGTGTCCATATTCTCCCTTAACATAGTCCAAAATGCACTGGGCAACCTTTTATCGTTGTCTGAAATAATGCCCCTTGGCATCCCAAAATGCACCCAGACCTATCCAAAGAATAAGTTCATTTATTATTGCAAACTAATGGTTTTTTTACCGAGCATTAACACACAAACCTTATTGAACTTGTCAACTACCATGAATAGGTAGTCATGTCCCTTCCTAGTTTTTGGTAAATTTCCCACGAAGTCCATGGAAATGATTTGCCAAGGATGAGTGGGTACAAGAAAAGGATGATATAGACCCTGCTTAATGTTACTAGGCCTAATGGTACAACAAAACATGCATCCTCTTATGGACCTAGCTTCATGTTCTTGCATCTTGGGTCAATACACATACCTTTGCAAGTTGGCCATTGTTGTCCCTAAACAAAAGTGTCCTGCAACCTTAGAGGTTTCAGACTCTCAAATAAAATATAGTGAATCATCTTTAGGAACATATAAAAATCTAGCTTGTAGAGAAACATATCGTTGAGATGGTAGTCAGTTGTGTTATTATCATCATGCACATTAATCTGTTCTACAACTATTGCAACACTTCCTTAAATTCATCATCCCCAGAATATTTCTCTTTGTATGCATCATGGGGGAATGGATCCATGTGTATCAAAGTTACCAAAGTTGTGATCATTGATTGGCTAGCCTTGAAAACATGCCAACCAACATGTTTGTGTAGCCCTTCTTATACTTGATCATTAAATGAAATTGTTGTAGAAACCCCATCCACTTCTAATGTTTGGTCTGTTGTAGCTTACTTTGTACCTGAAAGTACTTTAGTAGCTAGTGATATATGTGGATTATTATCTCCTTTTCCATCAGATGGTGTTTCTACTTCTTCACAACTTGCACCAGGGCATAGAGCTTCTTGTCATAGGTAGGGTAGTTAAGAACTACCCCATGAAATACTTAGAAATGGTAGCATAAAATCCTTCATCCTTGCATCAGGATTTCTCCCATAACACCCACTAGCATTTGTCTCCACTTCAAAGGGCTACTACAAGTTTAGTATTTCCAGAATAAGTGTTTCATTGATATTCTTCTTTAATTCCTCATAGGCCTTATGTCGACCCTTTCCTTGCTACAAACTCTTATCACTTATTGTTATGACGTGGAGTGGTTCTACTACTACTAAAAATGAGGCTTTGAATTTCCTCAAGTACTGTGTAACGCCAAAAAAACTCCTAAACTCAATAATACTAGTAGGCATTGGCCACTTCATTATGGCCTCTATCTTGGTAGGAAATATCTTCAACTCTCCTCCACATACCACATGCCCCAAATACACCAAAGACTATTGTCCAAACTCACACTTCTTGAGATTTTCCAATAGTTGTTGCTTCTTTAACGCCTCTAACACCTGCATCAAATGTGATACACGCCCCTCCTAGGAAGTTCTATATATCAATATATCATCCCAATAGACAACAACAAATGAATCTATAAAAGGGAACAATATATCATTCATTAACCTCATAAACATAGCTAGTGCATTACATAGGCCAAATGGCATGACTAACCAGTCATACAAACTTTGGTTGGTTTTGAAGTCCATTTTCAACATATCTTCTTCTTCGAATCGAACCTAGTGATATCCATACTTTAAGTCTAACTTGGTGAGGTATTTATCTTCAACTAATTCAGTAGATCATTTATCATGGGCAAGGGGTACCTAATTTTTAGCATAATTTTGTTTAACACCCTGTAATCAATACAGATCTTCCAAGTCCCATCCTTCTTTGGCACAATGACAATGGGTGAGCCACATGGTGAGTAACCTGGTCGAATAGCACCCTATCCCAGTAGCTGCTACAACTGCTTCTTCAAGTAATTTAATTCTATAGCAGACTACTTGTACAACCCAATGTTTTGCATTGGGGAGTCTGGCAATAGCTGGATCTTGTTCTCCACTTCCCTCTTGGGCAGCAGCCCTTTAAGCTCCTGGAACACTACCCAGTATGCCCATAAAAACTCTTTTAGTTGTTGTTTCTACTCCTTAATACACTCCTCCACGGATGACTTTTCTCTTACTGACTCTTCTACAAACTAATTTTCTCTTAAAATAGTAAAACATACTTATTGCTAGAACTGATCAATTTCCTTGCTTGGTTGGCACTTACTAGTGAAATTTAGGACTTTCCCTTGTGCATTGATGGTGAAGTATTTTCCATCCTTGATGAGGTGGTACTAGTTTTCTCTCCACATGAAGATATCATGCCACATGCACATATAGGGACTTCCAAACACCTCTCCAAATACATCAAGGGGAACTACATCTAGTTCTACTTCATCAATAAATCAACAATGATAAGAATTCTAATTTTGAACTATTTGGTCACCTCTATTTATGCATCCTTACTTACTTATCCCAATGAATATGAGCTTGGATGATCTTTAACTTCCATTCCCAATTTGTTGGCCAATTCTAATGCAATGAGATTTGCATGTGATCCTAAGTCAAACAAAGCATCACTCTTTGTCTTCTTGACCTGTATTTTTATGTGGAAGAGCCCGGTCTTTTCATTATCTTCAAGTTGTTGAAGGCTACTCAGATTCACCTCATTCTACACTATTTTACAAACAATCTTCTCATCCACGTCAAAGATGCTTTCACCCGATTACTCAACTATGTGGCTATGCAAATTTTCTTCTTAGTATCTTTATTTTTATTCTCTAGGTTGAGCTATGGATGCAACTTCCAATGCTTCTCCTCCATATGACCATAAACATTATAATGATTGCAGTGGTTTCTAAGACCTATGCATTTGTGTGTTGTGGTTGTTATCTTCTTGTCTTTTCCCCCTTTCCACTCAGTCTTCCTCTCCTTTAAACCTTCCTCTGCTCTTTCTACTTTGACCCACTTGATTTCCTTTTTTGTTGGCCTATGTTCTCTAGGTACTATGATTGTACACAAGCCTCGTCCACAGATATATTTGAATAATATCACTTTCTTCTGTAGATGGATATGTAGGTCCCCTACATACTTGCGGAGTATGTCTAGGTTCTTTGGGTAGATTCCTAGCATTATGGCCATTTTTCTAAATTTTGTGGTGTACTCCTATGCATTTTTCCCTTACTTCTACCAAAAGTAACGCCACCAAATCCATTGGTCCTCTACATACCCAATAGGGTAATATCATGACTTTATGAGAATAATAAAATCATCCCTTTAAGTAACTGGAGGATCTCCCTCCAACCTTAGGGTATTTGTGTGGCTTTCCCACGAGGTTATGGCATGACCTTATAATTTTAGTTGAGCAAATAAATTTGTATATTCCTCCTCTATATGATGAACACTAAAATAAACTTCTAATTGTTTCAATTAGCGATTTAACTCCAATGCATCAATATTGCCTTGATATAGATTGATGTTGACCTTTGTCCATTTTGACACAACACTCAAACTAGGTTGAAACCTTTTTGGGTTCTTTCTCAGGCTCCCTCTCTAGTTCTTTTTGATCTGTTGATTTCTCCTTTAATCCAACCTCCATGTTAGAAACTCCTCCTTCTCTGAAAATTTGGGGCTTATTGGTGAGGGCTTCCATGAGGAGGCTCATATTATAGTTTATATGCGACTAGTGCTTTTGCCCATGCAAACCTCTCCTATGTGGGATCTTGAGGGTTATTGACATATTTGTCAGCCATGGCTAAGGTTTTATGACTTTCGACTTCGTTGATCTAGATCCCTTGTAACTCCCCACAATATACCCAAAGAAACTTTCTCTAATACCAATATGATCTGTAAAATGTCGTGGATATTCCACTAGATAGTTCATCACAACAAATTTAATAAAATATATTAGAAAAGTTTGAAATCTACACTATGAGGGTTTATTTCTTCTTAAATTTCTGGATATGTTAATTATTGTTTATTGTCTATGCATGCAAATTACAATTTTCCATAAAATAGAGAACAGTGAAATAAAAATCACAAACCATAGTTGACGAAAGACATAACTTAGGAAACCCTTCTGAGCGAAAACCTAGTTAGAAGGTGAGGTTGCTCTATGCTCTGCCTTTAAATGGAAAATAGATGCAAGCACAAAGGAGTGAGACATGTATCCCATGGGCTACTACAATATATAAACCCCCTCTATTTTATACCTCCCTACCCACTCTTAGACACTTTACTCATTTATGGAGCAAAATGCATTCTAATATAATGCAACCCCTTTTCCTCTTAGAGGCCCAGTTATAAGACAACCTGATAGCCTACTAGTGGTTAAGTTTGACTACTTCCACTCTTAACTAGAGTTACAATATGGAGTCTTCTAGAGTCTTCTTCATCATGATCACGTGGATAGCCCCTTTCCATGATTAATGGGGGCTAACATGGCATCCTCTCAAATTATGGTGGTGGAAACATGAAGGCCAACTTTTGAGTAGCATATATTTTTCATATGTGTTATGACTAAGGTGATTCTTGCATCGTTCGAAAGGTATTTGTGTGTAGAATAAAATTAAAATGCGTTATACTCAAGCAACAAATTTTTACCCCAAACAATGTTATTTAATGCCTCAAACTACTTTTAGATTGTTTTAAACCCTAATTCGCCAAATTGGAACTTGCATGTAAAAATGGTCTTGTGAGCTAATTCTTATAGTTTTTCCACTTCGAAAGCATAAATATGGATGAAACATAATATAATGATCTAATACAATCAAGCACATTGGGTATGTCCAAGAAAAATAGTGAATCAATTTTGTTTGTGGCAGTTATGTGGATGTGAATCCACAATCATAGAGCTAACTATTGTGCTTTAATAAGTACCTAATCCTAATTTGTGAAATCGAGGGAAATTCTTATGCATGAAAACATGAAAACATGTTTTAATATTCATATTTACTCATAAGTCTTGTAGGATCCATGTTGGGGGTGATAATGGTGAGGGACAGTTGGCAACGCATTGGATCGTGGAGCTAGAGGGGCTTCCACGTGCCACACAAAGGAATTGAAGGGTCATCGGGACCCATACCCCACTCCCCATCAGCACTACTTAATGCAGCTCAGAGCCAGGAGGGTGGTCATTAGCAAGCGTTGGGCAATGAGGAGAGAGTGCTGGGAGAGCAAGAGTTGTGGGTTGTTTACATCCTGGCTCAGGATATGGCTTGGGGCGGAAGTGCAGGGCAAGAACATCAAATGTGGCTGGGACGAGAAGGCACCTGCAGAAAGCTTGGCCATGGGGTCCAGGGGAAGAATTATATGTTTGGCATGAAAGTTTATATTGTTGTGGGGCTGGAGAATGTGGGTGGGGAGCAGTCACTAAGCTCTTCTCGATTTGGCTCTATCTTTGATTCATGGAAGTTCCACTGGAGCATCATCTTGTTGGGAAAAATGACTTTTGGTGCCTTCTCTAGAGTGGCTCATTCACAATGGACCTCAAGACCAATGGTGTGGCTCCCTACTCCCTAGCAGGCTGTAGATATGGCGTTGGTTGTCAACACGTAGGTCTCTTCGGCTCTAGAATTGTAAGTGGGATTTCATTTTGGTTTGATCAATTTAGAATTGTGCAGTGGGTTTAACAGGGCAGAAAACACCCTCCCCGTGGTGGTGCTACTAGTGGTGGTGGCGTTGGCTGTATGCCTCGACAACAAGGACGTGCCCGAAGAGGGGGTGTCAGCCCAGAGATGGATGAGCGTCAGCACCATTGAGAGCCCAATTCTAACTCTGAGTCGACCGAGAGCCGTCACTCCGATGCGGACATTTCCATGTCCCTCATCCGCTCCCCGGCCCACGTCAAAGCCCTAACTGCCTTGGAGTCCATCGCAGCCCAGTTGAACAACATCCAACTCAGCATGGAAACACCGAGGGAACAAAGATACGATGACAAGAATGAATTGGCGGCTTATATCAATGACCTCCAGCATATGCAGGCTGAGATCTTGGACTCCATAGAAGGTATTCAGCGGAAGCTCCGACACACAAACAACCATCTTCGCACCCTGGAGACTTGGGTGGAACACATAGACTATCACGCACATGAGAGGGTCGTGTTCTTTGTTGCTCCTCCTGCATTTCCCCCCAACCCTCCTTCTTAATGTGTATTCTTGCGAAATGTATTTTTGCTCCTTTTGTGCTGGCAATAACCAATGACACCGACTGTCTTGGCTTCTTCTCAGGCTTCTTACTGTCACAGAGCAAGGCCTGTGCTAGCTCTTAAGCATATGACATTGTATCTTGTTGCAGTGATGATGTATTTTGGTGGTGTTGTGGTGATGTATTTTGCTGACTTTGTTGCTATGATAATATAAAGCTTGTTTTTTGACCCAAAAAAGAATGTTGTAGGAATTTAATGGAATGCCAAAGGTCTAGAGGTGACTAGATAGTGAAGGAAAAATGGCAAAGGAAGAATAATAGAAGAGGATGATATTGTGGGTGTAATTAAAGAGGCATTAAGGAATGTTGTTGTAATAAAAGGGAGCACTTAGGATGGTGTTTTTATAATCAAAATAAATCCAAGAGTTGGTGTGAACACTGAGGACAATGTTCCTTTAAGGGGGAGGGTATTGTAGCATCCCTATCTTCTTCTTTTTTCTAAGTAATATTGATCTATTAATATTATAGAAAGAAGTTATAGAGAGGCCTGATTTCAAAGATGTTAAGCATCAGTCGTCATCACAAAATGAAGCTGTTTGTAATGGACTGCCCCAACAGAGGGGAAACCAGTCCAAGAAGCTTTAAAGACTGCCCCTGTTATGGGGGAAACCAGCCATTGAACCAAAACAACTGTTTCAAAGTAGACCTTGGTTTTCCAAAATGAAGAAAGAGGAATGCAAAGCTTGAACCAAAAAGACATGGACATAACCAAGAAACAGAGTGACATTCCACCTAACGAAGAGTTAACCAAAGAATTCAAGACACTTGACGTAGAGACAGATCACAGCCAAACCACAAAACCACGACACATAGAAACATATCCACCTAGAAGCCGGACACCTTTGCATGAAACCAAAAAACCACAAAACAGTGAGACGAATCCACCTGGGAGCTGAAGACCTTTGCATGAGGCCACGTGTTAGGCTGGTCGTTCCTCTAGAGCTGGATCTTCCTCAATCTGGGTACCAATCATCATCATCTTTAGACGCGTCTTGACCTTGAGCAGGTGTAGCATCCACATTGCCTTTTGCATCCATCTTTCGCTTACCAGTGTCCTCAACTTTGGCTTTGCCATGCAGAGCCTTGCTGCTTTCACCTTGTTGCCTATTGCTAATCCCATGACTACTAGGCTATGCCCTGTTTTTCTTGTTCCCACTACTAGACAGAGGAGCTTGCGTCGCAGACTCTTCCTTTAAGGAAATTGTGATGGTGTCTATGATTGTAGGCCTGTTTAAGGAACTACAGAAGCGAAATTGAGTGTTGTGAGGGGCAGAAGGAGGAGGGAGTGGGAAATCCTCAGTGTGGACAACATTGTCCCTCCAACCTCTACCGCTTCTAGTATTCGGGTATGTGTGAGTGGGGTTAATGAGCGAGTTGGGAAATTCAGTAGTAGAGTCCAGGGAATCAGAGGTGGAGCTGGTAGAAACTTGCAGGCAGTGAAAACTTCCACGCCTACTGCGCATGCGGTGCCTGAGGCGAGCCATGGCATAGATGTGAGCAAGATTGACAGCGGAGGAGTTGGAAGAAAGGCGACGAAGAGCGTGATCAGGGGTGGGCAAACCACAATCAAGGAGACAATGACTGGAGTGCATATAATGGAAACCATTACCAAAATCCTGGCAAGGGAGAATCGGGTAGCGACTGCCTATAACAGTTCTGATACACGGTTCAGCCGCTTGTGGAGAACAAACGCCATGGAGAAGGGGAGGAGTAACAAAACGGTTTGCAGGGGCCATGGTATTGAAGGGGGTGAGCTCGTCACAACTTTCGAAGTCAATAAATGTCGCCCGCAAGGTGTTTTTAATCCATCTGCGATGGGCTCTCAGGACGAAGCAGTGAGCCAGATGGCTACTCAACCCGCTGGTGGTCCGTCTTATCAGTTAAATGCCACTGTTGACACCCGCATCCGGGTGTAGCATCCCTATCTTAACCCCTAAGTTAAATTATAATTAAATATGTTAATGGTATATGAACTGGATGAATTTGGAACAATTCATATGTAATATAAATGCTTTAATGATGAATATGTTGACATATTTGGCTAGGAACATATGAGCACTAATATAGACTTTGATACCATAAGTGGGAAAGTGATGAGGGTGTTATGGGGAATTGTCTTGCCAAATCCCGATGAAATTTGAATTTAAATCTATACCTTTTCCCTCTTTCTGAATAACCAATTGATTATGAATGATTGGGGAGTTGGAATAGTCACCCTCATAAATATGGAAGTTGGAGAGGCAACTAAAATAGTGCTTCAGAATATAATGGAAGGATGGGCGAAGTACATTCCTTGGATTTTGAAGTTGACCCACAAATTCCTAGGAGACTGAGTTAAATTTGGGATTGTACAATAGAAAACTACATCAAACATGTAAAAATATGCAAATGGAAGAGACCCACAAATGCAAAATGGTATGAAACAACCATTCATGCATGGAGAGAGAGAGATCCATAAAGAGAAATGACACATGAGTGCCTAAGTAATGATAATTATGAGCGGAATGTTGCCAATCCTGAGTGGAATGATGGTTGAAGCATTCTAAGTGATTAAATTGCATTTTGGGTGCCCAAATATGCCTAGAAAGGTGTCAATTATGGATTGGAAAAAATATGGTGTGCCTTGGGCTCCCTAAATACAAATTTTGTTATAAAAGAGTTCTAGACTCTAGCTAGGAAAAGTGACTTATGATTTGATGTGTGGGAATCACTAAGGGAATGTATAGCATTGAAGGTATTCCTTTATTTGCTTTGCTAAATATTTGAGAAGCATTTGGAGATTACAGAGGCCCAAGCTCGATTGGGAAAGGATGTTTTTTACTCTATCATATGTGTGGATGAGAGTTACTTTTACCTCACCCAATTATTGTTAATATTTGCAACAAGTGAGACAAGAAAAGCAAGATGACAGAAAAGGCCTTAAGCATTTCTATTGTTTTGTGTTGATCTCAATGTTTGAATTTATTATACATTAATGACCATTCTACATCTTTTAGATCTATATCTATAGCCTACTGACAACTCATTAATAAATTGTCACGACACCATACCAAGATAATAATTAGAAGTCATGGCAATTGTATTCTCAGACCTTAAGATTGTCTAGGGACTCACAGTCTAACATTCCCCCCTCAATCACAAGTCTAAATAATTATACAACAACCTTTGTTATCTTCAATATGAAATTGTTGGACTCAATTTCAATCAAGATATGCCTGAAAAATTGCCAATATTTGAATATTTGGAAGTGAACAGCTGCTATGTTTGAACATTTCCATTGAATGATTGAAATGATTTCTTATTGAGGAGATGAATTACTATGTTCGAATTCCCAATTGCTGACTGAATGTTGATAAGACTTCAAAACTTGAAGCCTAATATTTGATATTTTCCCTTTGTCAAGTGCATGGTGAGAGGTTTTCAATAGCTCATTTTTGGAAGGATCCAAGCTGGGGCTTTGGATTTTCTAGTTGGTGTTTTTTTAGGTTGACCATTAACCATATTCCATGAAAACTGGTGATTTATGGTTTACCACTAGACAAACAACTTTGAATAATGCAGTGGTTTCTAGATGGTCACTAACCAATATTCTTTGATTAAGGTGGTGGTTTCTAGATGACCACTTCATACTGCTTTGATTTGAATAATGTGGTGGTTTATGGTTTACCACTAACCATCTTCAATTCATAAATTCGCCTCTCCCCCCCCCAACCACCACCATAGAGGTGTAGGAAAGTTTCTTTTAGTATTGTGCTCCCCCCTTTAGGTGTGGAGAGTACCATCTTTTTTTTGGATTTGAATTTTTTTGGATTTGTTCATTTCTTCAAGCATCCTTGTTTTTACCTGTGTTTTGACTAGGTGGTAAGATTAATATAGTTTATTCACTTCTTGGTTCCATCTAAAGAAATTTATCCATCCAAAGTTAATTGTTTTCTTAGCTTTCGTTTGCTTTCGACATATTTTGATTAGATGATTAGTCTTCCCACAATGGAGACAAGGATGGAGATCAAAACATTGACTTTTTGTGTGACCAAACAATGTTGAAACTTTTTATCAATACTCTTAAATGTTGGAAAATGTAACTAGTTTCAGTCTTCATAATTATCATTGTACTCATGTTAATATGTATATCTTATGTTACAATAAAAACATTAATTTTAAGCACAGGTTTCATGCTTCATTATATTGGTCATCTAGGTCAAGCATGCATTTCATGATCCTAGGGTTTATCATGTCAAAAGAATAATTTTCTTGAGTCAAGGGAGTCCTTTTCAATTGTATAAGACCTTATTGGGCAATATGTAACATGTAAAAGATATTATTTTGAGTCTATAAAGTCCTTGTGAGCCTCTAAGAACAAGTCGGCCCTACCAGCAAGAAGTCGGCCTAGAGATGGGTATTCGACCTCATGGAAAGGATATATATACAAATAACTTCAGCCTTATTTAACACCAATTCGATCTAAAATAAGAATAGTTCTATATCAAGCAAGAAGAAGAGTGGAGAAGGCTAGAAGACAAGGAAGACAACCAAGCAAAGGAAGGAGACTTAATTTCTAACTATTTTTGTCCACAAGTGCAAGGGTTAGGGTTTTTATAGGCCAAGAATTGTAGATCTGAGTTACAGGAGGCCGAGAATTTCATATCCAAGTTGTAGGAGGGTTGAAATATTGTTTTGACATAGCTTTGACTCTCGTTGACTTTGGAGACATTGACTTGCTTGAGGAAGTAATTATTGGAAGATTAACACGTGCCAAAAAGAAGGATTTATATTGTTCCAAGAGACTGAAATTGCATATCTAAAGTAGTAGGCTGAAATACTAAAGTGAAGCAGATTTGAAGTAATTTGACCTTTGTTGACTTGGTCAAACTTTGACTTGTATAGGAGAGATTCTTCAAGGGCTGACTTGGTGCTTGGAGGAGGAATTGGTCTAGGGTTTTGAGTCTTGGTTTTCTCATTTGGAGCAGATTCTATAAGAAAATAGGAGATTATTTTTGGGTTTTCCCCTAGGAGGGGCTTTGTCCTAGCTTGGAGCCGACTTGTTGTGTCCATTGCCTTTATTGTTTTTTCTCTTGATAATTGTTTCATGAAAATAATCTAATAAATAACATAAGAAGATAACATAAATTCGAAAGATTTTATCAAGGATAAGGATAAACAATTTAAATAACTGCCCTATTACATTCTCCAACATGGAACCAAAGCTAAGGTGGAGAAGAGAGGGCAACTTTGTGATCATATTGTTGACATAAGAATGATTTATTTTCAAGGGGAATCATTTACAAAAGTACACAAGGAAATAAGTAGAAGACCTATTGACCTGGAAGGATCAAGATCTCATTGAAGGAAGGAAGGACAAGCTCTTGTTAAAGATTCTCTAGTGCACTCCATCATCCTGAAAAGAAGGAAGCATCAAATAATCTTGGGATCATCATCCTCTCATTAAAGTTGTTTTAAGACACTATTGTTGAAGGGATCCTAGAAGTCATTATTTAAGAGGTCTCCTTGAAATTCTTGAAAACATCAAGATTGTTGGAGACGTCATCAAGAAGGAAGACTCTTGGTTGACAAGTATCATATTGTCTTTTGTGTCTCAATATACATATCATATGGCTACATTTTGCAAGGAAAGAAACAAGCTCATTAGACCTAGCATGAAAGAAGAGGATTAACTTGGCACACACAAAAAATGAAGTCATGGAATATGTTCATGGTGAAGTTGTTGAACCAGACAAAGAGAAGATTCAAGAGTTAACAAAATACAATAAGGGAGACATTAGAGCATAAAGAATAATTGATGAATCTATTAAGGATCATCTTATTTCATTTGTTGTTGATTTGAAGGCATCCAGGACTATGTATAATAAGTTGGTAAAATTGTACCCTATAAGTACATCAGGTCAAAAGATATCCTTGAGGGATCAACTATATAGAATAAGGAAATCAAAGGATGAATACATGGCAACTTAATTTATGAATATCTCACAAATAAGGGACCAATTGCGAGGGCCTGGGGAAGCTGTTTCCGATTCTGAAATGACTACTTGTGTATTAAATGCTTTACCATCTGAATGGAGCAATTTTGCAACTAGTATCTACTCAAAGAAGGATGCTACATATTTTGATGAGTTATGGGCCCAATGTATGTTGGAAGAATCTAGAATTAAGGTAGAGGGTGACACTGAATCACATGATAAGTCTCAAGCCTTTATTGCAAGATACGAGAAGAAGAAGAAAGGGGCGTTTGGAAAGTCCAAAGGAAAGCCATATATGTCCAAAATTACATGTTTTGGATGTAATGAGTATGGACTATAGGGATTGTCCAAACAATAAGAATAAAAAAATAAAGGAAATAAGTGAAGCTCATGTAGTTGATGAAAAGGAAGAACCTGAGAAGAAGCTGAAAAGAGAAGATCCCAAGGAACTTTACTATTGAAGAAAACTCCATCTCTATTGGGTTCTTTATGAAATTTTCCTTTCTTCTATTAAGTAAAAGGTAGGGTAGCATGCATTATTACATTCTCTATAAGAGTCTTGACTTTTGTAAAAGCATGGCTTCATAGAAGAAAGCATATGATGGTAGAAGAATTAGAGTCTACATGATCAATTTGCTTTTAAAGGAATCATCCATCTTAAAAGAATGAGAATATTGGGACCATATTACATATTATAGTTTATCTAAGCATTCTCTGACATTATCTTAGAGGTAGTCCTTTTTAAAGGAGGAATTATCAAGAACCATCATCTAGTAATGTTCTTGGAAGAAGCATTATGACTAATGTATATTCCATCTAATTTGGAAACAATTCTCTTGAAGGATGAAGAAATGAAGATGGTTGAGTTGTAGTATGAAAGGCATAATGAAAGAATTTATCTTCTTGAAAAAAGAAGGGAAACCTATCTTTGAAAGGTATAAGAAGCAATCTTGTTCAGAAAAGCATGGATAGATGATTGTATGGAAGCAATAGTATGCACATTTTATGCAACTCTTCTCTAGGGTAGGGTTCATATCTATAATAATATTACAAGAAAGAGTTGATCAATAAGTCTTCCATATGGTTACATGATGCTTGAAAGAAGAATTTTTACATGCTTTGGAATGGCTAGAGATCAAGACTCTCACATGAGATTGAATGGCATAAATATAACAATGTTGATCAACGTCAAGTATAATCTCCAGAAGAAAGAAAGGGAGTTAACAATGACAACTACAAGGAAGATATTGTAGTTTGGTAATCAAGTTAAATCCATGGGCACCCTGATTAAAATGAATGCATGGAGAAAAATGATTGTACAATATCGATATGGATCATGTGAAAGGATGTTGATCTCAAAGGATCCAAGTAATAAAATACAATGATGAATGGGCCATCATGATAAGGTAAGTTTGATATTAATGTTTTAGTATTGGTAATATGGTTAACATGTCGTTTTGCGACCTGGAAGGATATTGCATAAATGCATGATCACAGTTGAGGCAAGTTCAACTGTTGGTGTTAAAATCAATTAAAAAATCATATGGATTGAATGAATGATTTTGGTAATCCATATAATATTATGTAGTAAAGATGTTTATATTATCATTTTGGGATTGATAGGTAGCAATATAAGAAGATAACCTGATGTTCACTTTCATGTTTAGAGGGAACTATGATTAACTCTATTTTGATAGGCTCAATATAATGCCTTCATTAATGATAACCAAATAGAAGTGATATGAAAGGTTGATGGCTTGAATCTTGTCACAAGATTGAAGGAAGAATATGGCTCCACAAAGTTTAGGAATAAAGAATCTCAATGTAATGAGATACAAAGGAAAGAAGAAGCCATGCCACTACTATCTCCATGAAGAACTGGTAGTTGACACACCTATGAAAACAAGATAAAAGATCTTGTGGTTATGATTTTTCCTCTATGCTTGAGAGGGAGTAAAGGAGTCACCTTAAATGCTTAAAAAAGTAGTAAGAATCTCTTCCCTAATCAAGTGGGAATGAGGATATCCTCGCTGGTTGAGAGGGAGTGATGATGGAAATTGTATTCTCTTCTATCATGTGTCATGCATTAGGTCAGGACTAATAGTCGTACATCTAATTGAAGGTTGTAATAGGAAGAATGGAGGATTGGATAAGCATCTAATTTTTCCTTGAAGATATCAAATCCAAGATAGGAAGTGGACCGACACTCTTTAAGGATTGGACAAGTATTCAAGATAACAGTGGTCGAAGAGGACTGATATTTTTTGAGGATTGGGAATCCAAGATAAGAATAGTCCTAAAAGGACATACCTAGTGAACATTCGAATGGGGTATGTACCTTGAAGAGGTAATGTGGTATCTCACGTAAAGCCTCCCAACATTATGCTCTAATATAATAAGAGCTTGTCAAGTTAAGGCCTTACTATGTTGACAATGTTGGTCATGATGTTGATGCTCAAATATGGCTTACCAATCCAACTCTTCTTATGACAACTCTTCAGTTTGAGAATATCCTTGTACTAGGTGTACAATTATGAATACCTCCCAAGTTAAGAGGGAGTGTGGAAAATGTAACTAGTTTCGTTCTTCATAATCATCATAGTACTCATATCAATATGTATACATTATGTTACAAGAAAAATATTATTTTTGAGCATCGGTTTCATGCTTCATTTTATTGGTCATATAGGTCAACCATGCATTTCATGTTCCTAGGGTTTATCATGTCAAAATAATATTTTTCTTGAGTAAAGAGAATCCTTGTCAATTGTATAAAGACCCTGTTGGGCAAGATGTAACGTGTAAAAGATATTATTTTGAGCCTAGAGAGTCCTTATGACCCTCCAAGCACAAGTCGGCCTACCAACAAGAAGTTGGTATGGAGAGGGGTATTCGATCTCATGGAAAGCCCATATATACAAGTAGCTTTGACCTCATTTGACACCAATTTGATCTACAATAAGAAGAGTTCCATATCAAGCAAGAAGAAGAGCGAAGAAGGCTAGAAGACAAGGAATAAAACTAAGCAAAGGAAAGAGACCTAATTTCTATCTATTTTTGTCCACACGTGTGAGGGTTAGGGTTTATGCAGGCCAAGAATTTTAGGTTCGAGTTGCAGGAGGCCGAGAATTTCATATCCAAGTTACAAGAGGGCCAAAATATTGTTTTGACCTAGTTTTGACTCTCGTTGACTTCGGAGACTGGGAAAGATTCTTGAAGGGCTAACTTGGTGATTGGAGGAGGACTTAGTCTAGGGTTTTGAGTCTTGCTTTTCTTATTTGAAGTAGATTCTATAAGAAGAGAAGATATTCTTCTGAGTTTTCCCCTTGGAGGGGTTTTGCCCTGGCTTGGAGCCTACTTGTGTCCACAGTCTGTCTTTACTGTTTTTTATCTTGATAATTGTTTAATGAGAATAATCTAACAAAGAACATAAGAAGATAACATCATTTCATAAGCTTTTATCAATGATAAGGAGAAAAAGTTTAAATAGCTTCCCTACTACTTTCCCCACCATTTACTTCATCAAGAAATCCTACACTCACAAACTGAAATGGTTTGGGTTAATCTATAATATAAAAACTATCATCTTTGGTGTATCCCATTCCATCTCGGTTTTCACTTAATGGGATTCCTTCCCAAGGTCTTAAAACCATGCTAGAAATATTATTTTCTTGTTCTTTGTCTTCTTCACAAATGCTTCTGCCATTGTTGTTGTTGTTATTATGTGCCTCATTCATTGATTCCATCAAGATGTTTATATCACACTAAGCATTAATCACTTGTATACCATCAAATTTTGTTATTAGTTTAGCTCTATCCCTTGCTGCATCAAACTTTTGAATAATGTTCTATGTACCACAAGTTGCATCACTTTTATTTATTAGCTCTTATGTACCACAACTTGGATTAGTTGTCTCAATGAATTCATTTGTACTATAAGATGCATTAAACTTTTCTATTAGGTCTCATGTATCACAAATTGCATCTACCTTCACTGTATATGCTGCATAAATCATATCATCAATCTGATCCTACTTTTCTCTTAATTTCGTTTGAAGAGAATCAAGTAGTTGGTCCTTCGTATCTATTTCTCTTTGAAGATCTTTTGTAGATGCTAGAGTATCAACCATTTCATTAATTATGGTTTGGAGAATTACTAGTGAGTTATATGTTCCCCCTTGTGGTAACATAACCTGGCTAGGGGTTGTCTAACTATAGGTAGAATCGATGTAGTTTGTAGTGTCCCTTTTCTAATCCTCAAGTTTTCTAAATGTAATTAAAGGATGACAATGTTAAAGAGTCGACATGGATATCATGGCAAGTTATTTTATATAAATATTGTAATAATTATATTATAGATTGTAAAAATTTGAAGAGCAGGACAAGCCTATATAGATCCCAATGCCTGAAAACATAGCTTGCTTGAGGAAGCTTGCAAGGGGGATCACAAAGTTTCCTATCTTTCCAAAAATTAATGATTATGACCCTTGATGTCCTAGTTGAGCTACTTAATTACCAAGTAGTTATGAGAGATATGGGGGAGGAGGTACCAGACTGCCCAAGCATGGGATACGTATCGTATGGCAGGTTTTGGTGGACTTCACGGCTCAAGGACGGGCCCCAGAGCTCTCATGCAAAAGGTAGTGCTTGTGAGGATGGAGGAAGAATCTATCCATATGAGCATAAAATGAGATAGAGATGTTGTATAGAAAGGAACCCATAACCCATTATGAACCAACGACTTGTAAACATGTGTGTGGAATTGGGACTATAGGGGTTATGTGAGAGTGACTCAAATATAGGGGGGACAAAACAATCCCTTGAGTCATGATATGCCTACAAGAGAGTCCTTATTTGAATTGTGAATGGAAACCAATGAGGAAGACTCAAAGTGAGTCAAATAGCCTGAGAGGAACTCATTTATTTCATTGTATTGTGCATAATAAACATTAAAGAGGAGGAAAATCAATAAGGGACCATATGAATCAGTGAAGATATTTCCTTTTGTGTTGTGCAAACCCGTAGTGACCATACTTTGTTGTGTGAATAACCCAGACTTAATGTTGGAGTGACAATAACTTTATCCCCTACAAGTGAAGGATATTGGCCTTCAAACCTATACCCTAAATTGAACCTTCATTGAAATTCCTTGAGAGGAACATCCTTCAAGCATTGGATCTGGCTCAAGGGTGGCCATTTGCAAAAAACTTCCAATGTAGTTGTGCCTACGGTTGGGTGGAGAGTGGTTGTCCCTTATTCAGTGCCAAAAAATTCAAAAGGAACGGGTAAATATATCATTTTACTTGTAAATAAAATATTAATGATGTTCCATGCTTCATGTTTGAATGCTATGTTGGATTCACTATGTATGAATGTAATGACAGGTTGAAGGTTGTTGTAATGTCTAATTGAACATGTATGACAAGTGAGATAAGTGTAACATTCAATATGCTTGAAGGTTGATATGTTTTCCTTTAATGAATATGAATGTTATATATGATGGAAGCCTTTCTGTTGTGTTAATTGTGACCTTTGTGTGTTGTATGTTCATAAATGGAAAGGTTAGCTTCAGTTGTAATGGATATATATAAAGATACATATATTTCATGTTTCATGAAAGTTATCATGTTGAATTACTATGTATAATATAATGGCGAAGCAAAACTTGTATGACTAGTATGAATGTCCAAGCTCTTTAAGTATGCCGTGAAAATACTTGTCCTTGCCAGACTAGTGGTGGATAAAGTAGTTGGGACTGCTCTCCTGACTCCAAAATATAAGTATAGAAAGAAATTGGATAGAAAATTTATGGGTTTTATTTTGAAATTTGGAGTTTGGGAAGTCTCGGCACTAGCCATGGTCACGTGGTGTTAGGGGAACCATGACCAAGAGCCAGGCGAGAGGAGGGGCTTATTGGAATATTAGGCATTGGGAGAATAAAATAAATTCCTTTTAGGAGTTGCGCAATATGGTACCGTTCTATTAAATAAACTAACACTTGATGACAATAACTTTGTTTTCAGGTGCGTTAACTAACAACACTAAGTATCAAAATACCGAGAAATCCTGAAAAATTATGTCACGATGACATACAAAATGATGACATGGCAGTGTTAGGTGAAGGACACATGTCATCCATATTTGGTGGTTTTGACATGTCAATAAGGAAAATATGAGTAACATGTAACACATGTCATCAGTGCCATGTGGCAAGCGACATATGAGCATATATTTCCATGTCAGGTGATGATTGGATGTTGGAAAATGAGGTGGCATGTTGAGTTGTCTACTAGCTTATCGACATATCAAGAATTTGCAAGGGATTTTGTATATAGTGAAATCTCAGTTATCCTAGTATTTTTATATTGAGATACCAACACACCGGAACATCTAAATATCAACATATTAGAGGATATATCCATACCATCACATCAAAGGATATTGGCATATTAAAGAATATCACTAGTATTAGTATTTTAGGACATCGAGATATCAAAACACCATGACATTTGAACAACTCACATCTTAAAGAATTATCGATATGGCAAGGTGTTGATATTTCAAGCTGTCAGTAGATGTGGACTAGGATGGGAGTGATACGTGGCTAAGGGCTATCACATGTCATCCACGTGGCTCATACGAATGATGATGTGGCCCTTTGGGGGTAAAATTTTTAAGTGGGCATAAATTTCTGCTAGAAGTTCATAATGAGATGAAATTTACATCGTTGGAAAGCTCTCGATGAGTAGGAGGCTATGATAATACTACAATTGTGATTTGAGGTGATGGAAGAACGAGGAAATTTGATAACCTCATCTTCATGATAAACATTGAAGGTCGGGTCTAGTTACGCCCTACAACCCTAATAAGACATTAGGGGGTTGGGGGACTGTTACATAATTAAGCTTGCGATTAAGTGGAAAAGATTCCTTCTCAAATCAATTTCCAACTTGAAACTTTAGATAAGAGTTTCTTTTGTTCATTTTATTAGTGTTCATTTGCTTCTTGGATGATGTTGGTAAATTAGAAAACAAAATAAATCCACGTCTTTTGTTGTATGGAATTGGAAATATGGTGCATAAGTTAAATTGTCTTATATCTCTAGTTATGCGATTAGTTGTTAGTGATAAAGACGTTTATATGTTTAGTATTGTTGCCTCTATATATATCAAGGTACATTTGTGTATGTATGCTAAAAGAATTTGCTTATAGGTATGAGGTTGCATAGTTAATGTATTCACTAACTGCCATGTAATCTTAATATCGTTGTAATCATGACTTCAATGTTTGTATGTAATTGTCTTATGTAGTTCGTGCCTAGTTGAATCATTAGATTTACAAGGAAGATGAGGTTTTAAAGTCTTCATAAAGCTTCGAAAGATAAAATATTATAGCTTTCATTAATGAGTGGTTGTTCCTGAAATGTTAATTTGTGCAAATCAACTTTGAAACCTTAGCTAATATAATTGTTGGGCAAAATGACCTTCGTGGTTGTAAATGCAAAGTTGTTGCATATTAATACAGTCAAAGTCAAATTGGGCTCAAATTATTATTGTAGTTTGAAAATTTTGCAAGTCTATCTCCTAAAAAAGATATGGGCCAAGACGCTTTAAGGTCTAATTTGCAATGTTATTTCACAAAGCCTTGAGTTATCCTATTTGAGTGAGCGATGAATCTCACTTATAATGTGTTAAATAAGGATAAATTTGCCCTTATTCCTTAAGTAATTTTACTCACAACAAATTTGGTAGGTTGACTAGAAAGAGTACAAGCCTCACTTTTCAATGAAAATCTGTGTATATGATTATGAGATATGTACATATTCATGCAAAGATCTAAAGTTATGTTTGACTTTAATATACCTTGGCAATAATATGTATTAATATGAGTTTACAAGAGCTTTTTTTAGAGTAATATGAGGTCTTGGAGAAATTAACTATGCATAATCCTCCTACCTAAATTGGTGCAAAGAATTGCATAAATTTTGGTGGCAATAACCTCTAGTAATTTTATTATTACATTTTTACTCCTATATAAATTTGTGCAAATAAAAAATAAATTATGGTGCGCATTAACCCTTGGTAAATATATTTGTTTACATGAGTAAAAACATGGTCCAAATTGCCTTATTCTTTCAAATTGAATTTGAAACTTCAAAGATATAAGTTCATATATATATCAAGTAGGGTTTACATAAATTTTGAGGTTAGTAAATACCAGAAGAACTTTTGTTTACTTAATTGAATCCATCGAAAATTTTGAAAAATTACACATGGTATTTTTACACAAGTACAATAAATGCTTTGGAATTCATTGACCTTATACTTTAAGGAATTTACCCACCATCAAAGACAAAATATTTCATATGTATATTAAGCAAGGTTTACATACAAATTTGAAAATTTGCACATCATATTTTACTTAAGTATGTTAAATGCTTAGGAATTCATTGACCTCATACTTTAAGAATTTTACACATGCTTTGGAACTCATCGACCTCATACTTTAAGAAATTTACACATCGTATTTTACTCAAGTACAATAAATGCTTTGGAATTCATTGACCTCATACTTTAAGAAATTTACCCACCATCAAGTAATTCATAAATTTCATAGAGGGTTGATGGGAACTATTTGCAATTAATTGAAAGGATAGGAATTAGCGAATGTCAATTTTTTTTTTTTTTTAAAAGGACAAAAATTAGCAAATGCCAAACTTTTTTTTTTGAAAGGGACAAGAATTAGCAAATCTCAATTTTTTTTATCTTTTATTTTGGCCCTATGGAACTTTTGTACTGTACATTTGAATTAGTTGTGTATGTGGATAAATTTTAATTTAATAATATTGTGTTAGTTAAATGCATTTATATAAATAAATACATTAAGTTATTATTAAATATTAATTTAGTTAAATGTAATATAATTAACTCTGGTCAGTGGATGATGTGGCAAGGCGACATTGGTGTTGACATGGCACCAACCTAGGGTGGCACTTGCACTTGGGGTGCAACTTCATTTGTCATGTGATAGTTACACCATAATCTTGACATGGCACCAAGGGTGAAAGTCTTCACATTACCTTATTTAAGGATCCTAACCCAAATTTTAACAAAGTTTGTACTGCCTAAAATTCTTGATGAGCAAAAGATGATGATAAGCTCATAAACAAATTTTGATTTTAATAAGTGAAAACTCCTACTATTTATCAGTAACTAAACATTAAGGGATTAAGTAGTTGTTACATATTAAACCCTTGGTTTATATCCT
The DNA here is from genome assembly GCA_000404065.3 of Pinus taeda. NCBI lineage: Eukaryota > Viridiplantae > Streptophyta > Pinopsida > Pinales > Pinaceae > Pinus > Pinus taeda. The sequence goes on along the minus strand of APFE031691650.1, from coordinate 82,216 downwards.
TGACTATGGCTTAAACCACAAAAAACATCTATACTATGCCTAATCCTTGACATGCATCTATATTGCTCTTGAAGTTCAAGTATTCCTTTTAATGGGTCTATGTATTGGTTAGTGAGGTCCTTATGCATGGTCACAATCATATGTATTTAAGTATTATGTTAAAACTTAGAGAGTTCCAAAATGGATTATGGAATAACTTACATTTTTCTGTAAATTCTTTTGTTCCAAACTAATGGACAAATCAATGATAAAGAAAACAAAAATATGGGTGCTCTCATGGTGATGAGTTAAAAAATGTCTGCTACTAATAAGAGAAGCATTCATTGAAACAAACAATGGTAAAACTTGATTACTTAGTACCTACTCTAAAGTATCAAAAGTTATTCAATGACAACTATTAGTAACATTCCATTGTAGGGTTGCAAAAATGTTGTCACGCTATATCAAAATTAGCATCAATATTTATTATGTTTTGAAAAACAACAATTATCTAAGATTCAAAGGCTTTATGTAGCAATTCCAAGGTTGCAATAATATCTGAAGTGATATGATAACAATGTTTTTAGTTTACCTTGTCTACATTTATATATACATTTATTGACTTTTTCAAAATTTAATATCTTGTTCGGTAAAGTACATGTAATTATGCATCAAACATGTATAATTTGCTCTTCTTTTAAATTGAAAACGACTTTTATTTTCACTTTGTCCATATTAAGTATTATCATTACCCTACAAATCACAAACAAATAATTTTTCCTTAGCATAATCTATCTTATTACCATTTCTTAATATTTATCTACATAAAATTTGATTTTTTCTATTTAAATGTTTTCTAATATTTACTACAATTTAGTTAATTTCACTAATTTAAAAATATTTTTATCTTATAAAATCTTAATAAATAAAAACATAATAATTAGGGTATAAAAAGGAAAATGTAAATAAGCCAATTTTAAACTTTTACAACTCACAATATTCCAATCTTTGACCACTACACTTTATAGCATTTATGACATCATAATATTTACACCTTTCAAAAACATTCCTAATTTAGAGAGCCTTCACATTGTGGGAAAATCTGCACCACAATTATGAAAGAAAAAAGGTCTCCACCACATTAGCACTTTTGTACTTTATGTTTTATTGGGGAATTTGTTTTATGTTTTATTAGGGAATTTGTTTTCATATTTTATATTATAAAGCAACACTTAGTTTCTTATAAATTACATCTCACCCTCTTTTGATTTATTAACAATTTTAGTACAAAGAAATCAAGCTTAAATGATTACGATGGAGCAATGGTTGATTGATGTGGCCACTCCGCTTGTTAAGTAGAGGTTTCTTTAGATATTCGAGGAGCTAAGCCGAGGTGAGCGAAGGAAGTCAATGATAAAAACATCACATTGAGACACACAAATATGCATATATGGCATATAATTTTAATTGGACACTTTTGAATTATTTTATTATTTTATAGGGTTCATGTGTGTTTTGTTTTGTGTTTTTAATTAGTTAAAAGTTTTGGGGTAAGGAAATCTATTAATGATTTGAGACTGAAATATATTTTTAATTGTGAAAGTTTAATTACTTGTAAATTATTGATGGGTCATTTGAATGGGTATGGTTGTTTTTGAAGAATAGTGATGAGTTAGGTTGCAGGTGTACATGGCGATTAGTGATGGTTGTCCTCACTATCAGTTGACAATTGAATCACAATAGGTTTTGCCACTTTTAAAAAAAAGTAATTTTCTATGTATTTGTTATATAATTTAATTTATATATTAATATCCATGATAGTTAAAATGGGCCCTGAGAAGGCAAATAATACAGTATATAAAGATGACAAGGGGAAGTAGGAAACATCCTATGGAAGAAGAACCTATAAGAAGAAAATAATTGGGAAGTATTGGCATAATGAGAGGGAGTGACGAAGAAGCTCAGGGAGAAGGATGATCCTTGGCCAATACTTGTTGTTATGGAGAATCACTTATAACATTCAAGATCACAAAAACATGTGTGATGGGTGAGGCCATGATATTCATTAGAGGTATGATGCCTTGTAGGTCTATTATACAACCTTGGAAGTTTGTTGTAAGGCCTCTTCCTATTGGTGTCATAGGGCTAGAAGCAAGAGGTAATCAACTTGACACTTGTTGGTTTGGAGGAATTAGCCTTTTCTCAGTCATCAACAAAGGTTGAACATCTCCTAGAGGAAGAGGGCTAAGCATCTTTAGTCCTTGTAAGCCATGAGTGTTTTGAAAGAATCAAGTAAATACGTGAAGAGACGAAAGAACCATTCTCTAATCTCATAGTGGGGAGACCCTCAAAATATAAAGTGGTCCTCATTCTCTCGCTCTAAAGAGCAAATTTGGCAAATATGTTGAGGCCAAATAATATGATGATCTATCTCAATATGAAGTTAGTGAATGTAAACTCTAAGTTGGATGAGTGAGACACTCAAATTGCAAGGTAACTGGAGTTTAGTGTACCTGAGAGTTGAATAAACCCATGAGCACTGTAAAGGTACAAGTTTGAGTATTATTACTTTGTAAAGTTTATTTTGACCACCTAAATCCAATTTTAACAATCTTTAAAAGAAAAAAATAATCTAATATTTGAATTTCAATCCTATATAGATTTAATACATGATCAAATATTAACCTTTTGTCTTAATTTAAACATCTAATTACAAATTACGATTAATTAAACATTTTTCTAATGATATTGTATTACAATTTTTAAAGATTCTTATCACTAGTGCTTTTTGAACATTAACATTTTTTTCCAAGGAAAAAAAATATAGTTTTATTTAGAAAAAAAAAACAAAATTACATTATCATGTGCCTCAAGGCATTCAAAAAAGTGCTATGTGGCATGAAATAACAAATAGCTATGTGTGCATGCCTCACATGTCATTGAGTTGAATAAAAAAGGAAAAAATGTTCCTTTATTTAAAAGGACATAGATTACATCTTTCAAAAGTGGGATATGAAAATCCAGTATCACAAAACCGTGAGCTATATCAACAATTATAAATGACTATTCATGATTTTAAAAGGCAAGAGTACATCATTGCAAAGATTGGAGTCTATAACTTATCAATTGTTTGTAGAAAAAAATTATGGACAAGGTGAATATAAGAAATCATTTGCACGATCTTGAAAGATGTAAATGGTCCAAGTATCACATTCCAATCCCAATACCTCTTTTGAAATGCCATCAACTACCATGTTTTTGTCCTTGTATATATGAGACAAACAAATGCCTAAGAAGGATGTCATCTATCATAAAAAGTTGGCTATATGGTGAAATTTTTTGTTGATGCTTCCTTTCGTAGCTTTTGGATAACCAATAGGGAATCCCCAAACTTCGTATCTCCATAACACCATATTCTTGAGGCAACTGTATGGTTAATTTGAAAGTCATTAGTTTACAATGATTATTAGTTTTCTAACCTATTCTAGCTTTGAAGGTTATACTATGATTTGAGGATAGATACAAAATTCCTCCAAATACTCCTTTTGGGGGATGCCTTTGAGAGGCACAATCAAAGTATGTCCAAGGAATGTCCTTTTCTTATGATTCTCCTTTTGTTCCTTTTCTTTCCTTCCTCAACCCATGGGTTTTCAAATAGTATATTTAGAGATTGGATTGCATATTTGAGGGGAAGAATGTCTTGTCCTTCGAATAGCTTTAAGTTTCTAGTAAGCCATATTCCTCAAGCTATATTAAGTGGAAGAGCTCTAATCTTATTTGTATCATTGCTTGTATATTGAAACTTGGAAGCTTCTTCAATACTTCCTCCTTCCCACACATCCCTTAACCCTATCATGCTTCCAACATCTTTCTAGGCCTTTATAGAAGAGGAACACATTAGAAGTACGTGATCTACAGTTTCCTTTGCTTGTTGGAATAAAGTACACCAAGTTGGGCAAAAAAAAGTATTTTTCTTCAAAACCTCCTAGGTAGAAGCATTGTTATTGAATGTCAACAACATGGAAATTTTATTTTGGAGGGGCACCTTAACTTCCATATGATTTTCCACCATCAATCGATTGTCTCTCCAAGATTACTTCAGTGAGGGCTCTATATCATACTTTTGGTACATGTCTAGCAAGGGATTGAGAGACCATAACAACTTGTCATCTTCTTCACCTAGTTTGACATTAATGGCTTTCAAATCATCATTGTATGACTTCCATACTTCTACATGATCTTCTCTTAAACAAACCTCCTCCGAGGTGAGCCATTTTTGTTGATAATTTGTAGATCTCTTCTAGTTCACAAATTGCCTTAGTGCAAAGAGTCCCTTTTGTTTTGAAGCTCCCATGATCTTGACCATTAACATATTTTTCTATTTTTCTATTTCTATTTTTCAAATTAGTTGGAAAAGGGATTTGTATATTTTCTAAAACAATTTAACAATGTTAATTTATAAATAAGGATTTGACTCACTTGACATGACCATGTTGATATCTACACTGTTCTCATTAGAGATAGATAAAGGCATTCACCAATGCTTCAAGTTTTGAAACTTTACATATTTATTTATCTGGAACAACCTTTTAAAGATTTGTTTCTACTTGTTAAATATTTTAACGAGCATACAATCCATTGTTTTAGGTAGAACAATGGACGTCTCACTTTGGAAGACATTTGCTGATCATCACAGAGGCTCTGACCAGGTTTAAAATCTAGCTTACTTGCTTAGTGTGGCTTGTGGAAGGACATATTAGACCCAAGTTTATAAAGACAATTCTTCTAACTCAACCCTAGATCTCCTCAATAAAAGATGGCAATAAAATTTTCCTTTTGAAAGATATGACTTCCATAATTTTAATTTAATTATTAAAAAATATTAGGTGGATGGTAGGGATTTAACTTCTATAGAATATACTAAAATATTCTTAGTAGTATTTAGGTATAAAAGGTTGAGATTTATCTCCAAAGTAGTTAAGTCCTTTTAATTAAATTAAGTAGTTAAAAAGGGTCATATTAACAAGTCTCATATGAAATGAGTTGTGATTTTCTGGGCATGTGACATTGATAATCCATAGTATTCGCACACGATATTGTAACAAAATCTATTTAATTCATTTGATCATTAATAACAATAATTATAATTTAAAATAAAATCATAATTTGTTTTTTTTAACAACTTGAAAGGTTTTTGCTATCCATATCATTAAAATAAGTATCATAATATAAGTATTTTGATATTTATTGTGGATTGATGCTTGTTGGTATTTACTAACTATTTACTTTATATGGCGAAGCTCATCTATATATATAACCATAATTTTTTGTTGTTGTAAATATCATAAAATAAGTGTCTGATATTTATTATGGATTGATACTTGATAAAATAATGCGACTTTTTGGAAGCTTTTCCGGTCTAATTTCTCTAAAATCCGACAAGAATTTATTGAAATCACAAGTTTGATGGGTAACCCCTGCAGAATCCAAGTGCCGTAGGGGTTTTTGAAGGTGATGAATCCATATTGAAATCACAAGTTTGATGGGTAACCCCTGCAGAATCCAAGTGGCCTAGGGGTTTTTGAGAGTGATGAATCCATATTGAAATCACAAGTTTGATGAGTAACTCTTGCAGAATCCAAGTGCCCTAGAGGTTTTTGAGGGCGATGAAGCCATATATAGTAAAAAAAACCAATTTAAGTAACACAAATCAAGATTTCACTTCAAATTTTTCAACCACCAAAAAATTCAAAAAATCACACTAAACACAACTCCTAAAATAAATATTAATTTTTTAATATAAATACATCAAATAAATCTAACTTCACAAGTTTAATAGAAAATACTTAAGTGTAAATTTTTACTACTAACATATATATCACTATATATCATCATAATCACTAGTTCTTTTAATATGAAATGCATTAAATAAATCTAACTTCCCATATTTAATGGAAAATACTTTAACCATAAATTTTTATTCCACAAAATTGTTAAAAATTAATATCACATTCAATTAGTTTGAAATAACTTATGAAAAAGAAAAAGTAAACGTATTTTTAAAATATTTTGTTTTTCCCCACAAATAAAAAACACATGTTTATAGAATATTCTAATTTTAAAACAACTAACCCTTCAAACTAAACCTTATCAAACCATGAGTGCCCATATGATTGGCAACAGTAATAAGCCCCACTCATCTCACATCAACGTGAAAACAACCATGCAACCAAAGTCAATATAGGAAGTACAATGCAAAATAACCGGCGTAGAGATAAGCGGTGGGTTACATGAGATTGATTGCCTTATTTGACCAACTGGATTTCTATACACAATGTCAAAAGGGGTCTCGCCCACAAAAAACCACAAATCCACTTAAAAAAATCGATCAGATCCCTTCCCACTGGTTCCAGGACACATGGGATAAAACTAAGAATATGTATATATAGCGTAGGGCGCAAGAAAAGAAAATAGAACACGAGGAACGAGCAGGGGAGACAGAGAGAGCCGAGGGGAAGATGGAATTGGTACGTCTGAAAGGCAAAATTAGGCACAGGGACAGGTGTCGAAGGAGGACGCCAAGGGCTCGAGTTTAAACTAAGTTATCCTCTTGTTCCATTCGATGAATTTCCAGTCAAGTTGCGGTCCAATTCTGTTCCATTCGAGGAATTTGGGGACTGTAAATTTGGAATTGGATTTGTTGTGATTACGGCTAAAGAATTTGGGGGACTCAGAATTTGGGATTTGATTTCTGGTGATTAGGGCTTAAGAATTTGACAAGCAGACGGACAAACCATGCCTAGTGCACAACGCGGGCGCAAGCGTCCGTTGGCAGAGACGTCTTTGCACCAGTACAAGCTCTGTGGATTCCTGCATGTGGTATTCTCCGTCAAAACCTCAAATCCGCCATTGACGACCCCTCTGGTGGGATCTTCATGTTCTTTCGATTCCGAGAGCGCGGATCTCTACCTCCGCACTGATGACGGGACAACGCTCGTCCCCATTGAGGATTCCGACAACAGCAGCTTTCAAGAAACCCCCCTCGACTGTGAAAATCCCAATGCCGTTACGCCGGATGCAAGAGGAGGGTGTGTGGTCGAATGCGGCAATGCTAGTAATGCTTCGGGAAAGAAAAGGCGGAGGTTGGGGTTGGTGAACGGGAGCAGGAGCGTGGTCCGTCAACTTCGGTCTTTGACGAGCAAAAACCGCATGGAGGCCAAGGGTTTAGTGGTCGGGGTATCGAAGCGGGGCCAGGAATTGCGCGCTGTCGTTTTGCTGGACGTCTATTTGCCGCTGGCATTGTGGTCCGACCCACAGTTCTGGAAGCCCGGCATGACGGCCGCTGCGGTACTCGGTCATCTCAGGTACTTTCCTTCTCTCTGCCCGGAAATTGCGAATCCTTTCTTTCTTGTAATTCATGCTATGCTTACGTCGGTTTAGATTTATAAAATGTTGTAAAATGTGCGACGTGCTTACGCATGCTTCTTCGAATCGCTCCAAATAAAATCCCATGGTCTGATTTTCACCACCTGACCAGATTTTTCTTTAACAACAACTCATTAGCTTTTCTTGAAAAGGGTCCCCTCGTTTTGACCGAAATTAACACTTTGGAAACACATGGTCTTTTAAGTTCCCCACTCACAACCAAGAAGCGTGTGCTTTGTGAAGAATCCCACATATAAACATCTTAGAAATACAAGGTCTTCGTGTCTTGCAAAGTTCCTCGTCACCGTCAAGGGTGTATTTTGTGAACAATCCTACATACTAACATCTTAGAAACATAAAATCTTGTAAGTTTTTGTCTTCCAAGTTCCCTCTACCACCAATGGCACCTCTCTTTTGAACAATCCCACATACAAACCTCTTAGAAACATAAGGTCTTGTAAGTTCCACCAAAGGGTATTTTTTGTGAAGACTCCGACATATGAACATCTTAGAAACATACGGTCTTCTATTCCCCTCCTTACCACTAAGGGTGTGCTTTGTGAATAATGCCACTTAGTAACATATTAGAAACACATGGTCTTCTAAGTTTTTGTGTTCCTAGTTCTCTCTCACCACCAAGGTGTGCTTTTGTAAACAATCTTTCATGCTAAAATATTATAAACACAAGGTCTTCTAAATTACGGTCTTCCAAGTATTGGAATGTACACCAGAGTGAAAGATAACAGTGGATGAGGTTTTCAATGATACACATCTAAAGACATTGTTTATGATTGTTGGATTCTTCTTCCAAGGTCTTTCAGACTCTCGATGATGGTTCATATTCCTTACTGTAACTCCAATTGATTAGGTGTCTAATGTTCCTCCCCTTAATTTGAAGGGGTTCTTATGAGTCCAAGCAAGAGAGATGTGGGCAACTTGTAATGGTTGAATGTGCTCCGTGAATTTGGTGGTTTTGGGATGACCACAAACCTAATGGCTAGTAGAAGTGAAAGTCAAGTCTTCAACTAAATGGTGGTTTTAAGGTTGACCAACAACTCTAGAACTCAGATATAAGGTTTAATAGTTCTTGGAACATTTCCAAATTTGGCTAGAAGTTGATGTCTTTTATTGATTGAAAGTGCTCACAAATGGCAATTTGAAGATGATTGCAAATTAACAATGGTTAGAAGATGACCACGAATTGTGGAACTTGGCTTTAAGGCTCAATAGTTCTCAAAACATCTCCAAATTTGGCTAGAAGTTGATGTCTTATGTTGATTGGAATTGCTCACAATAGTGATTTGAAGATGACTGGAAATTGATGTTTATAAGATATTGTAAGTCTTCTACTAAATGGTGGTTTTAGAAAGACCACAAATTGAATCATGCTGCTCATGGATCCGACTCCACCTATGGCTAACTCTGTCTCTAGGTTGTGGTTCAGGTTCGCTTATACATGCTTGACTGATAGGGCTTCAAAACTAGAAGCCTCACTGTAAATCACTGATCTGTTTGAAGGATGGGTATGCTTTTCTCAATGCTCACAAGGATGAAGATCAAAACACTGGTGCTTCATGTGTCCAACTTGATGCAGGTGTTGGTTTTTCTATCAACAATGCAACCATTTACAATGCAATTTAATTGGTAAACTTTACAAAAATACTATTTGCAAGTTATTCTTATTCTTGATAAGGAATGTGAATTGATCTGCATTCATGAATTTCTGAGTGAAATCATGGGTCACATCTTTATGAAAATCCTCTTCTCTAGTTACAAAATCATAGAACAAAATGAGCATATTTTCTAGATAGGTTTGCTTTTCTCAAACAAACATATATCTATATATCTACACACACACATGCATCATAGAGAATCATAAATCATAATCTAAATGAGGCTTTTGGTCTTGTATTCATCTTTTTGCTTTTTGACTATTAGTTTTGAATTTATGTGGTAAAGGTGAAAATTGTTCCGTTGAAAAATGCAGGAATAGATTGAAAAAGAAAAACGAAAACCAAAAAAGGGTTGAAAGATGTTAAAACCATCTTTGATTCTAGATGTCCAGAAATATGCCACATTGTTATTGGCTACATGGAGAATACTTGATGCATGAACTAGGTTTAATGCTCTACTTTGAAGGTAGTATTTTTCTTGATTTTCTCTACCATCTGTTTGATTGGAGGGAATGTCTTTGAGATAAGCTGACTCAATACCCAACCTTGATCTTGTAGAAATTTAAAGTATCCCATGGCTTCAAGAAGAATGGATGTTGTACAAGTATTTCCAAATGGTGAGATGTGCTGTTGCAACACTATAATGCATTCACCTAACTTCTCTTTATGCACCTTCATCGGAGCACCCACAAAAGTTTTTGTTATAGGTATCTTGAAAGCTGTATATCAAAGCCCAACTTGGCTGGTGCTTCTCTACTGTTTAGTAGTGCACTCTCCACCTTCATCAATAACATTTTTTGACAAATTATTATTGCTTTTAGATGTAGAAGGTCTGAATGAGAACTTGAGGGCTACCTTTGGACTTCAACTGTTGGATGACAATTGGTTTGGGCTTGGGCTTGTATAAGGCATGTCCAACTTGTTCATATTACTGTAGAATGTTAGGATATTTGATGACTGAAAGTCGCAGGAGCTGTAAGGGTCTCGAGATACTACATAGGCAAAATCAACAATTTGTTGGACACTGGAAATCCTTCCAGATTGAGGTCCAATGAATCAGGCGGCAAGGTGTTGGAAGGATCAAGAGGCCTAGTAAAAGGGTTGCAAGTAAACACCTATGGTCTTGTTATGGTGCTTGACGGTTGCAAAAGCTTTCTACTTACATGCTCGAAATCATCCATTTGTTGTCATAATTAGAACAAAAACTAATCGAATGGGCACACAAAGGTCCTCTCTCATAAGGCTGTGCAAATGAAACATACATGAGAAATTGTTAAATTTCAAAGATTAGTTGCACATGTGGACAAAATGTAGGTTAGAAACCCTAGGCGTGGAATGACACGCAAATAGATAGAGAGATAGTGAAACGATCAAGTGAATGTTAGAGCATAGTAGGGCGCAAATCTAACGGGCTCTAAAATGTAACCTCTGCAAGTTGAATGAGCAACTATTGATGGGCCTGCTAAAGGTCTTCATGAGTCTACTCCACCTAAGTAACTTGTTGGACTACTTCATTAGTAAGGTGAACTGTGTTCAATCTATAGATCAATCGTTTGTCCTGACTGGCTAGGCTGAGATCCCCTAGGTGGGCACCAGTTAAATGGTAACCCACTTCTAGTAGGCTCCTCAGATCACGAGGGTGTATCTGCTTCAAAGTTTGGGTGATGTTGCTATATTTTGAATATTTGAAGGACCTTGTCTTGCATGGCATCTGTAAAAATTGATGTAACATTAGTATGCTCCTTCATATGGCTTTATTTTACACAAGCTCCTTCATCTACACCATTCATGGATGTGATCCCTGATATCGGTAGCTATATTCTAGCAACATTATAAAAGGATTTAAAGCCTTTCATCATATCTAACATGTAATTAGAAGAAGGTTAGAAAAACTATTGTAAGCAATACAAAGGTAGCATGATTGTTAGGTGGTTGCTCAATATACCACTTTGTAGCAACACTTGTGAGGGTACATTGAAGCAATTGTAACCTTATGGAGTCATTGACTATGCTGTTGGAGGAATACCAAAAGTGAAATGACATCACATGATTACCAGGGTCTTCTCCCACATGACCTTCAATCTTAGGTATATTTGAAGGAAGCTTGGTGGGCATGAGTGGCCAAGCAGGATTATGCTAAGGAGGGTCATTGGTTAACCTAGTTCAATCAGGGAGATTGAAACTAGCCTTAAAGGGAAGGCTAGGGAGAACATATGGGTTATGATCAGTCTGCAAAGACATATGATGATAATGGTCTCCACAAAATGTAGAGCCTCCACCAGGTTATGGAAAGCGTCCAACACTAGCATTCAGGTTCGGACCCACACCTGCATTAGGGTTGGGCTCGGTGCTAGCATTTGTGAAAGGGCCAATGCTTGCATTTGGTATCGATCCTAAATTGGAATTTGGAATGTATCCCATTCTAAGGTTGGGAACATATCTTATTCCAATGTTTGGAATATAACCAATGCTAGGGTTTGAGATGTGCTCCATGCCAAGGTTGGGGATAAATAATGTGCTAGTGTTAGGAGTAGGTCCTATACCGGCGTTGCGTAATGGTCCTAACATGTCTCAAGATCAAGTGAAAATAAAACAATCCATCATGTTGAATGGCCAAACTGATTGAATGGCTTTCAAATAGTTAGAATGGCTTTCCATCCTTACCAAGAAGGCCAACTGTTCATTTCATATAGTGAGAGAAACTGAGACCATGTTAAGATTGGCAACTAGGGACAAACTCCATGTGGGTCATCTCATTTATGGCACCTGATATTCTTCCGTGATTCCTCTCGTCGAGAGGTGTAGGATTGATCTAACGATCCTCTGATTCCGATAAGTATTTATGGAGATATGAATTTATTTGTATTTACTTGACAAATTGTCAAGGTCGGCCAACAACTAAATGTGTGGCACACATGCCCAACACATCATATAAGTACAAGTGAGGTTGAGTCATTATTCACTCATCTCATCTTAACTCATTTTCTCTCTCCTCATCTCATTGGGCCAGCGAAGGAGCAACTTCTCTCACACATGCAAGAAGAAGGACACATTTTTTGTTTAGGGTATCGTTGGCTTTTCTAGGGTTGCGTTGACCAAGTGCTGTGTTGTTTTGTGAAGCGTTGACCAAGGGCTAACCTGTGTAGGCTATTTGAGTGCTGCGTTGACCAATGTTGACCAAAGTGTTGACTGTAGACTGCTGATCTTTGACTGTTGTTTTGACCGTTGACCAAGGGTTGTTTTGGGTTGCCGAAGTTTGTTGTTGAAGACTGAATTCTTCAAGGTTGACTAGAGGTCAATCCGGCACTGTTTGACTAAGTTTGACTTTGCTGCTGCTGTCATAAAATTACAAATTTATGAATATGTACTATTTCTCTCTGTTGAACTATTGAAGATTAAAGAAGAATTGATCAAAGGGTTTCCCCACATTGGGGTTTGTCCCTGGCTAGCCGCCACATCTTGTGTCTCTTGTCTTGGCTTGTTTTCTGTCGATCTATTAATGTTCTATCAACATTTTAATTTATGTTTATGTGATTGCTAAACAATGGCTAATAAAAAGAAATCGAAGTAAATTGCACTAAGTATAGAACATACCATAAATTAACATGGTATCAGAGTTGAGGTGAAGACAAATCCCAAGCAAGAGCAAGAGCAAAGAGCAATCACCGAACGCTGTTGAAGCAATCTCAAAGACTTCATGGGGTCCTCATCACACTTCCTTGCTGAAGACAAGCTCCATGAGAAGTTTGACTATCACAGATGGAAGATGTCTCTCGATCTGACATTAGAAGAGCAGGAAGTGTTGGACCATGTGAGAGGCAGAATCATTGAGCCTCCATCAAATGCATCTGTTGCTGCAAGGAACAAGTGGACCATGGGAGAAGTCAAAGCAAAGAAGATCATTCGGGACTCTATCAACAAACGCCTGGTGGCCTATGTTTCCGAGCTGACCACCTCCAATGAAATCTACGATAGACTGGTAAGCTTATTTAAATTTAATGATGCAAATCAAGTTTTGTTCCTTAGAAATAAGCTGAAGGAAATTAAGAAGGGCAAAGATGAGAGTATGCAAGCATACTTCTTAAGGATCATCGAGATCAAGAATGATCTCCTATCAATTGGGGAAGTTGTTCCTGATAGGGAAATGACCATCATAACTCTCGGAGGGCTCCCATCTGAATGGTATATATTCAGAACCACTCTTCTCAACAATAATGTAATCCCAAGGTTTGAGGAGCTGATGGCGAGATGCATTCAAGAAGAAACAAGGATGGAATAGTAGGAAATGCCTGCACTTAGAGGCAATCCTGCTGCATTCTCCTCTCATGCTAAAAGGAGAAACAATTCTGGGGTTAAATCTAAAGGAAAGGCTGGACTGAAGGGTGAAAGAAAAGGAAGATGTTACAATTGCAAAAAAATGGGCCACTATGCAAGGGAGTGCCCTGATAAAAAGGACTCACATCATGACGATGATCAAAGTCACTCCCGAGGCAATCAAAGGAATGGCAGGTTCAATGGCAAAAGGAACGCTAGAAATCAAGGAAGTGGTCAACCCTCCAAGAAGGCAAGAAACTCCATGTATGAATCTAACGTTGTTAACAATAAGCAAGATGGATATTATCTACCAGCGGCTCTCTCTACTATTGTTCCCCTGGACTCACTAGGAAATTGGCTTATTGATAGTGGTGCCTTAAGGCACTTCACTGGTTACAAAGAAGCTCTCTCTAACCTTATAAAGAAGGAGACCAACTTGGAAATTGTTCTTGGGGATAACTCGAAATATCCCGTGAAAGGCGTAGGGAATGTCACTCTTCAATTAAATCAGGGTAATACAATTCATTTGCAAGAAGTCCTATATTTATCCAATCTCAAAAAGAACCTGGTGTCCATTTCGGCAATGGAAGACAAAGGCTATAAGGTGGCCTTCATCAATGGCAAGGTACGTGTATGGAAAAATAATTTTAAAGATGCTTTCACCCTTGGGTTTCGAGTTGATTCATTATATCAGGTTGGAGGAAGTCCGTTGGGTGTCATGTCTTGTGACACATCCCTTTAGTCCGAACTATGGCATCGGAGGTTTGCTTACCTTCATTATAAATCTCTACTCGATGTAAGACAAATGGTGACAGGGATGCCCGAGTTCAAAATAGAGCAAGAAGGTTTATGTTCGGGATGTGCCGAAGGAAAGCTCAAAAGTGGACCATTCCCCTCAAGCCATAGTAAGACCTCCGATATATTGCAGTTGGTTTACTCCGACATATCTGGTATGATGCCTGTGAATTCTTTGGGAGGATATTTATATTACCTCACTTTTATAGATGATTATTCTCGCAAGACTTGGATATACTTCTTGAAAAAGAAGGATGAAGTGTTCTCTTGGTTTCGTCACTTCAAAGCCTTGATCGAGAATCAAACCAAAAAGAAGATCAAGATCTTAAG